>OU898278.1:65145004-65251477 GCA_918026665.1 Diabrotica balteata
CGAGGCAGAGGATAACTATCTTTCTTGGTAACGTTGTTCAGCAAAGTGTAATCTACACAGAACCTCGTTGTTCCGTCTTTCTTCTTAACCAGGACCACCGGAGAGACCCATGGGCTCGTAGAAGGTTCTATTACACCGTCTTTCTTCATTTCCTAAGAATCGTTACAGCTTCCTCAATTTTCGCCTGTGGTAATAGTCGAGCTGTTTGACGAATTGGCTTAGCATTACCAGTATCAATTTTATGCTTAACAACGGTAGTTCTTCCCGTCTTTCCTCCTTTCGGTACGAAAATATCACGATACTGCCGAAGAAATTACCTTAATTTCCTTTTCTCAATCTGATTCAGAGACTGTCTAACAACTGCAACCATTTGATCAAATTTGTCCTTGGAATTATCAAATGTTGTCGTCTGACGGATTATAGATGTCACAGGTACACAAGTTCCTACTTTTGTCTCTTTCTTGATAGTGACTGGATAGTCATTGACATTGATAAGTCTCACAGGTATTTCTTTAACCGAAGTAGAAAATAATTTACTTCCAGCCAATGTGTCCAATGTGTCATCGATCCGAGGCAGAGGATAACTCTCTTTCTTGATAACGTTGTTCAGCACACGGTAATCCACACAGAACCTCGTTGTTCCGTCTTTCTTCTTAACCAGGACCACCGGAGAGCCCATGGGCTTGTAGAAGGTTCTATTACCCCGTCTTTCTTCATTTCCTGAACAATCGTTTCAGCTTCCTCTATTTTCGCCTGTGGTAATCGTCGAGCTGTTTGACGAATTGGCTTAGCATTACCAGTATCAATTTTATGCTTAACAACGGTAGTTCTTCCCGTCTTTCCTCCTTTCTACTGCCGAATAAATTCCCTTAATTTCCTTTTCTTAATCTGATTCAGAGACTATCCAGCAACTGCAACCATTTGATCAAATTTATCCTTGGAATTTTCAGATGTTGTCGTCTGACGGATTATAGATGTCACAGGTACACAAGTTCCTACTTTTGTCTCTTTCTTGATAGTGACTGGATAGTCATTGACATTGATAAGTCTCACAGGTATTTCTTTAGCCGAAGTCACCAATTCCTTTCCAATTATGATTCCTCGGCCAACCTCGTCGTCATGGTTCCAAGGCTCCATCATAACAGGTGTTCCTTCGTCCACAATTCGCTGTAGCTGCGCTACTATGATCGTTTCGCTTCTCACAGGCACGACTGTATCTTCATTAACGGCTGCTTGCATAGTGTTGTCAACATGTGGATGAAGAAATACCTCCTCGTTACCAACTTTGATTACCTTATTCTTAAAATCCAATTGGAATCCATGCATATTCAGTACGTCCATTCCTAATATAACATCCTCTTCGATGTCAGCTACTATAACAGTATGGATGAACTTTTCTGCTCCAATTCCTAATTGTACCTGGATTTCTCCATGAATGTTGGCATTTTCACCTGTAGCGGCCCGCAGTCGCAACCTCGTTGATAACAGTTTCTTTGGACTGTTTATAACTGTCGGGCGTATAATGCTTCTTGTCGCTCCGGTATCCACCAACAACGTATGCTTTTTAGTATTTATTTCTCCATCTACATATACACTATCTTCACGACATTTTAAAGAAGCTATTAGTATAAGAGGCTCTTTGGAAAAGTTCTGGGTCGAATCTGCCCCCCTATGGCCGACCCGTTCTGGTTTTGTCTTCGGTCTTATGGTCTTCGGTTTCTTGTATGTCATGCTTTTTATCATATTAACGAGCTGGTCAAGTGTATCTTCATATTCTTCCTATTTTACAGTACTAACTTTACTGTACCCGCCAGAGGCCTGCATAACTGACTCCTATTCAAGGGCGGCGGATAAGACATCAACCAGCGTCTTGTGACGAGCTAATCGCAGTGTTCTCTGCATTTCATGATCACAAAGACCATCAATAAACGTTTGAACGGCCAACTTTTCCATCATGTCTTCGGGAGCTGTTGGATAAGCATATCGTACTAATCTGGCAATATCTACCTCATATTCTTGAAGAGCCTCATCTTTCTTTTGTCTTTGCCTTTTAAGCTGCGACTGATATAAATGCTCCGTAAAATAAGTGTTTGTGGCCATATCGCATACTTAACCTCTTCTTAAGTTGTTCGAAATGATCCGTCTCCTCTACGGCTATGGTCTGAAGCACATCTAAGGCATCTCCTCGAAGAGCGATAGTCAGGTTTACAGCCTTTTCTTTCTCAGACCATCCATTCGCTCTTGCAGCTGATTCGAACTGTTTCATGTAGTTGCTCCATGACGATTTTCCGTCGAAAGTTGGGACTTTGACATGAACAGAACCTCCACTTCCTTCAAATTTCGGCCTTGTTTCTAACTTACATTTCGTCTCGTCTTCTTTTGTCTCCACTGTAATGGGATTATTTTCTCTCTCTGCTGTCCCTGTTCCCTCCATCTTCCTTTCCATCTCTTTCATCTTTTCTTTGAAGGCCAACATATCGGCAGCAACTTGATTTTTTAACGAAGACATTCTATCGTCGAGGGCAGACATCTCACAAGTGACTTCAGAGATGTAAGCAGAAACTTTGCTTTCTAGGGAAGAAATCTGGTTAGAAACTTTGCTTTCTAAAGAAGCGATGTCGCCGGAAACTTTGTTCTCTAATGATGCGATATCACCGAAAACTTTGGCTACATCACCAGATACTTTGGCTACATCGGAAGAAATTTTCGAAATATCGTCAGAAACTTTGTTCTCTAATTTCGAAATCGACGAGATGACAGCATCTTCAAATATATAAGTTTCCGGATCTCAACCCTCTTCCTCCAAAGCCTTCTTTAGTCGTTGGACTAGCCTTTTTTCCGGTAAAAGCTAATTCTCTGTCTTCAAGATGCCTTCTTAAATTCGTAACTAGCTCGTAAATCGTCATCATTTTTCACTAATTTATTTAAAATTCCACTTCTGCACACCAATATAACGTCTTTATTAATTCTAATTTATTGTTTTTATTATTTTAATTTACTAAAGATTCAATATTTATAACACTTACAAATTTAATTTATTTAAAGTTAATTTATATTAATTCGTCTTACAATAATTTATATATTACGGTCGTAACATTTAAATTCCCGTCCGCGATTTTCTTTCCAGTGCCAGCCACAATAAAAGCTCCGTTATTATATATGAAAATACAGCTATTCGAGAATTCAGGAAAATCCCTCTGATAATACTAGGCTGGGTCATCATTCGACCGGTTTCTGGAAACTTCGAACGGCCGTTTCAAGTAGATTTGTGCCAGCTGATCGAAGAGTCTCGTCGATTCTACAACATATTAATAAATAAACATGTTTACAGGTTTTTTAATATGACTAATTTTTACGTAACAATAGGATTGTGATAAAAAACATGGCCACTCGTTTCTTGTCTAGGGACCCATCAAGACAATTTTATTAAGACAAATTAGACTAGGTCACGGGCACAGGGTATTAACAAATAGGGGAAAACACACACACACACATATATATATATATATATATATATATATATATATATATATATATATATATACATATATATTGTTATGATGTGTTGTTTCTGTATGAGCTATGAGTAAATTTGAATGATATATGTAAGTATAGGGTTTTTATCGCGGTTCTCAAAGAATTAGTTTGTAAGTACTTTTTTAAATGATCTTTATTATAACTATTATGAAACAAACATATCTATCTAATATAAGCAATATCAATTTAAAACAATCAATCTAAAATTTGAAATTCTTACAATTATTAAATTATTAACAAAATTTGGTACCTTTCTGTCACTGAACGCCTAAAGTTATTCCAAAATTAAAGTTATTATCACCACTCGATATCTTCTTACTCAGCCTTGGTTCCCCAACAATTTTAATATGTTTTTTCTTAATTATCTCCACTCACCATATAAATATATATAAATTTAAATCCTTGTAATTTCCATATAATGTACTTTCAAATATACTGGATCTTGTGGTTGTACTACTATTGAATGCTTACTTCAATGAATCAACTTTATACTGTCACTATATTACTGTAGTAATAATAAATCTCCAACTGTATTTGACTTAATTAATTCATTTAACTTAATCAATGCCTTCTTCTAGCTAATAATTTCTTCATAACCCCATAAAGTCTTCTTAATTCTTCTTTATAATTAATAATCTAATGTAACTGACTTAATAATAATCATTAAATTCTTCAAACTAATTCCCTTAATAATTGACTGTAACTTCTTGTAACTTAACTCACTTCACGAATCAACTCTAACTTAATAATAATCTGTAAATTAATGCCTTGAATTCTTCTAACTAACTCAACTAACTCATCAATAATGAATTATCAATAATCTTCATGACTTCCTGTAACTTAATTATCTAACTAACTCCTCAATAATAATCTTGCAACTAATTTAATTTCTTCTAACTAACTTACTTAACTCAATTAATAATCTTCTTGTAACTAAATTCTTGAATTCTAACTTTACTGACTCACTTTACTAACTGTAACTAATCATAATCTGTAACTAACTGATTAATAATCTAGCAATAAATAAGGTTCGAATCGTTCTATTTTTTCTATCTGAACATTCTGCAATAAATGGAATGGTTTTTGTCTATGTGATGAATTATGCAAATAGTCCTATTGACGTTTCTAGAACTTTCTTTGGTCTACATGTACAATTTAACTGACTTTAGTCTCTCCAGATCAGAATTACACTATTATATGTAACTTAAACATTTATATGAAATATATTATTACTATTTTACATATGTAATTTTTTTCAAGTCAACATTCCAAATAAATAAACTCCTTTTTGACTTTGACACTACAGTGTATATCTGGTTGCATATACATATGACTGACTTATATATTATTAAAAAAAACTTTCAACATTTATTATATGCTAGATTCATAAAAATACCCTCATATAATTATTTTTTAATAATATTATCTAGTATATAACTTATAAATTATGTCTTTAATTACTATTTAAATAAATTTATTAATTAACAGTGTATATCTGGTTGTATATACACATGGCTGACTTAAATATATTTCTATGCTAACTTATTGTATTTCTGTTATCATTACACTATATATATAAATATATATATATATATATAAATATATATATATAATATATATATAATATATATATAAATAAGGATCACTCAGATGAGTGGTGGGTTTAATTATCGGTCAACTAGGTGGAGAAATAAAAGACAAAGTTGATACTACTTCATCTATTTTGAAGACGTTTCGCTATCGAATTCTTATAGCATCATCAGTTCATCTAAAAAATTTTACATTATGAGTACCACACATTCATGAAGAAGATGTTAAATAGTTACCTTAAAAAAGATATGTAGTTGTCAATGGTATTAAAAAGGTAGTACAAAAACTCAAATAAATGGACATCATAATGTGATATTGTATAAACAATTAAATAACTAACAACATTTAGAGACTTAGTAAAAAAATAGCAAAGCAACAGAACACGTGGTCTAATAAGCATATAATATTTAATAATAATATTAACTAGTGAAAAAGAACTAAGAAAATCATTGATTCACTTCCAACTATGCAAAAAATTTTATTTTAACTTCATCTTAACTTTTGGTAGCATTATTTAAGTAACTACATTAAGATATAAAAAATATGTATAAAAAAGATATAAAGTGAAGTTACCACTGTTTGCTTGCACCTGTTGCAGTTGAAATGGCGTTAATTAAAAGGTACCGAGTCAATGACATGAAACAGACAGCCAGCCTTGAGGTCGAAAATTATTCGACAGAACAGCAAGGTTAATAGTACCAACCCACTAAGAGACCAAACAATGAAAGAAATTAGCGATAACGCTAATCCCCTGCATCAACTAGTCTAGAACAAACAAGTAGGCAAAATTCATTCAACTCCCTATTTAAAAGAGTGATAAACGTCAACAGTGTAGTTGGATATACATCTACAGGTGAATGACGATAAGCACCTAATTTCCAAAAAGTCCAAGGTCCCACGCTTGGAAGGTCGCTTAGAATTTCCAATCCCTTTTATTAAGCGGAATGTGGATGATTTATTATTAGCCCTACCACCTGACAAGGTTCAAGGTACCTTATCCTTCTTCAATGAATTTGATCCTCACTTACAGTTCACTGTTGAACTTGAGGACACTGTCACAAATAGTATCCCCTTTTTAGACATGCGTGTCATCAGAATGGGAGATAACACCCTGACCACAAGTTGGTATAGAAAACTAATGGCCTCCAATAGGTTCCTTAATTACCATTCCTGTCACCCTATGAAATATAAATTGAACCTTATTAAAGCACTTAATTGCAGAGAATCCCTTAAATTATTGAGAAATATTCTAATTGAAAATTCATAGCCATCCTCCATCATAAATAAATACCTATATTCTCAAAGTTATGGATCCTCTTTTGATGATATACCCAATGGTGACCAACTTAGAACCATTTCTAATAATTCAGTCAATAGCATTGTTCTGCCTAATACTGATCTTGAGAATCCTACCACCCATTATTCATCTCTGCCTTATTTTCCTCAAGTTACGGAGAAGCTTATTAAACTGTATAAACATAACAACATACCAGTTAAAATTGCAGTTAAGAATGCTAAGACTGTTAGAAATTTGTTTTCTAAAACTAAAACACCCTTGTCCACTTTGAAACAAGTTAATACTATATACTATTTACCCTGTGCTGAGTGTAACGCTTGTTATATTGGTCAAACTGGAAGATCACTAAAAGGACGTCTTACTTCTCATCGAAGTGACATTAATCTTTCTAAGCACACATGTGCGTTAGCGCAACAAGCAATTAACACCAAACATAAGGTGAATTTCAATGAAGTCAAAATTCTTGGCACTGAGCGCAATCTTGGTAAAAGACAGTTCTTAGAAATGTGTTCCATTCTCAAACATCCTAATGCTTTAAATAAGAGAACAGACATAAGTAATTTGAGTCAAATATATCATGCTTTAATTTTGCAGAATTAGGCTTTACAATCAGTTCGTTATGTATGTGTCTCTAAAGTCGTACAATTCAACACATTTTCTTTAATAAATAATTCTAATACTTTAACTTACTATAATTAATACTTGATAAAATATATTATTACATTCATGCTAATTAACTTAGACTTACTTATGCAACTCACATTGCATACTTGGCCGTTTTTTTCATATATTGATTAATTTGACCCTCTGGTTTTTTACTTTAATATAAATAAATACAATTCAACCTTTGAATACTTTATAAATTAAAGTTCCAAGCGTGGGACCTTGACTTTTTGGAAATTAGGTGCTTATCGTCATTCACCTGTAGATGTATATCCAACTACACTGTTGACGTTTATCACTCTTTTAAATATGGAGTTGAATGAATTTTGCCTACTTGTTTGTTCTAGACTAGTTGATGCAGGGGATTAGCGTTATCGCTAATTTCTTTCATTGTTTGGTCTCTTACGGGAGGGTTATCATTCAAACTCATGTTAACTTTTTCAATTTACCGCCCGTAAATTAGTGGGTTGGTACTATTAACCTTGCTGTTCTGTCGAATAATTTTCGACCTCAAGGCTGGCTGTCTGTTTCATGTCATTGACTCGGTACCTTTTAATTAACGCCATTTCAACTGCAACAGGTGCCAAGCAAACAGTGGTAACTTCACTTTATATCTTTTTTATACATATTTTTTATATCTTAATGTAGTTAACTTAAATAATGCTACCAAAAGTTAAGATGAAGTTAAAATAAATTTTTTTGCATAGTTGGAAGTGAATCAATGATTTTCTTAGTTCTTTTTCACTAGTTAATATTATATTAAATATTATATGCTTATTAGACCACGTGTTCTGTTGCTTTGCTAATTTTTACTAAGTCTCTAAATGTTGTTAGTTATTTAATTGTTTATACAATATCACCATATGATGTCCATTTATTTGAGTTTTTGTACTACCTTTTTAATACCATCGACAACTACATATCTTTTTTAAGGTAACTATTTAACATCTTCTTCATGAATGTGTGGTACTCATAATGTAAAAATTTTTAGATGAACTGATGATGCTATCAGAATTCGACAGCGAAACGTCTTCAAAATAGATAAAGTAGTATCAACTTTGTCTTTTATTTCTCCACCTAGTTGACCGATAATTGAACCCACCACTCATCTGATGATCCTTATTTATATTGGATAGACGGTCGTACTCCTTTTTGCGATGCTTTCTATATATATATATATATAAAATATATATATATATATATATATATATATATATATATATATTATATTATATATATAATATATATAATATTATATTATATATATATATATATATATATATATAATATATATATATATATATATATATATATTATATATATATATATAATATATATATATTATATATATATATATATATATATATAATATATATATATATATATATAATATATATATATATATATATATATATATATAGAGTGTGTATAACGACGCTAAGAATACAATTCTTTGGAGGGTAACTTTCGGGAAAGCGTCAAAACAAGGATCAGCTAGAGATGGTATAAGCCAGTTTTGGTGTAGAACTTTATTCTAAATGTGAAATTTTTGGTGATACCAACCCCAACACACTATGGACTTCCAAAAATTCACAAAGAAGGGTGCCCTCTACGTCCTATAATTGCTTGTAAGAATGCCCCCACTCAATCCTTGGCTAAATATCTGGCAGGTATTATTGACACTTCTTTTTCTTCTCATAATACCTACAAAATTAAAGATTCTTTTGAATTTGCAAATAAGATCAATGGGTTTTTACTACCTTCAGGATATGTCTTGGTGAGTTTTGATGTTACTTCCTTGTTTACCAACATCCCTCTTGAACTGGTAGTAGTTTCTATTCTGACAACTAATTACCATCTTATTGAACAGAACTGTACAATTCTCAAAGTTTTGTTCCTGAAACTGATTACCTTTTTATACAACAATACATATTTCACTTTTCAAAATGAATTCTATGTTCAAATAAAAGGAGCACCCATGGGTGGAGCTATATCCCCAACTTTGGCAGAAATTGTAATGAACTCCCTACTTCACTACTGTACTCAAGAAGTTGATTTCCAGTTCCCCTTCATTTACCAATATGTAGACGACCTCATATGTGCAGTCCCTGCAGACAAAATCAACTACACTCTTGACATTTTCAACTCATATAACACTCACCTACAATTCACTGTTGAAACAGAAGAAAATAATAGTGTTCCATTCCTAGACACCTATGTAACCAGACATGAGGACAATACAGTAAGGTTGGATTGGTACAGAAAGAAAACATTCTCAGTTAGATATGTGAGTTTTCACTCGTATCATCCAGACGAGCAGAAGATTAACATCATCAAAGGTCTGAAAAACAGAATAAAAAGAATTTGTCACCCTTCTAACTACAATAAGAACATCAAGTTATTGTATGAGATTCTTAGAAAAAATCACTACCCTAAGATGCTTCTTAATAAACTGCTATTTCAAGATATGCCAACAGTTAGAACACACCAAAGACAAACATTAGAAGCAGAAACAGTAGAAGTTTTCTATGGGAGATTGCCTTACATCAAAGGTTTATCACCACAGATCACAAACCTTTTCAGACAGTTCAACATAGTGATTGCAAATTCTGTGTACAAAAGATTGGGGACATACTTTACTCACCTGACAGAAAGAGTTAAAAAACTGGATAACTTCAATGTAGTGTATTTTATTCCATGTGGTTCTTGTTCAGAGGTGTATGTCGGTCAAACCAGTCAGAAACTCTCAAAAAGAATAGCTTTGCACAAGAGTGATGTAGTGAGGAAGCCCACCAGCACAGCCTTTAGCCAACATATTAAGAATACTGGACACACTGCTAACTATGAAAATGTGCAAGTACTAAAGAGGGTTGACAACCAATTTAAGAGAAACTTCATAGAAATGTGCTACATCCATAACTGCAGCTCTCCTATGAACTGTAAGAAAGATGTGGAAAACTTAAGTTGCATTTATTCCTTTCTACTTCAACAGGACTTGACAAGATGTAACAAACTGGAGAATGTAGGGAACTTATCATAACATGCATAGATTACCTACCTGTACTTGAGAAAAGACTTCATTTCCTTGCTGATTATGTTCCTAGGGCTCTTTCTTTTCATATCTATGAGGTGTGAGGTGCAAAAGTGAAAATTATAACCTCGTTACATATGACAGCCGATATTGACAGAAATATGTCATCAAAACAGAAGATTAATTCTTCTTTTCTACCTTTAACATGAAGTTGCAGTTTTTGTAGGTTGTAAATTTTAGACTTTTTTGTTGTGTTTGTATTTGAAAAACTACCCTGTTGTGTTGTAATGTTTTTATTCAAAGTATTAACTGTATTTTTTAATATTTTTAACATGTTTGTGACAGTGTTCTTCACCACTAGGACCAACTGAACATTTTCAATGTAGGTTTTTAAATGTTGATTTCCACCACTTGTACTATAATAGGTTTTCCATTTAGGTGCTGATGAAGGTGACAACATATCACCGAAAATTTCACATTTAGAATAAAGTTCTACACCAAACTGGCTTATACCATCTCTAGCTGATCCTTGTTTTGACGCTTTCCCGAAAGTTACCCTCCAAAGAATTATATATATATATATATATATATATATATATATATATATATATATATATATATAGATATATATATATATATTTATATATATATATATACATATATATATATATATATATATATATATATATATATAGATATATATATATATATTTATATATATATATATCATATATATATATATATATATATATATATATGTATATATATAGATATATATATATATATATATATATTATATATATATATATATATATATATACATATATATATATATATATATATATATATATATATATATATATATATATATAATACGTATCCTGCTACTTCATTAGGTTTGAAAGCCTAGCATTATGCTTCATTTTCCGTAATTGCTTGAGATGAATTATATGTAGCCTCAGATAGCTTATTTCGCATTCATATGATATGTTATAAATACAATAATTCGTTCTCTCGTGTTTATTTTGGTTTGATTTTAGATAAAATAGATCTGAATGTGTTTTTTCTTTTATATGTTGCTAAATTATTAAATTGATTTCCTTTCTTTTTTGTCTAATGATTCTTTTACATAATATGATATTTTAATTTTCCATATAAAAGTAATATAAAAGTAGATAAGATTATTTGTTAATAAATTATACTACCGTCATAATAAGTCATATATTGTAGTAAATAAGACCCTTCAAATTTCTAAATTAGCTGCCCTAAACCGGCCCTTAATTCAAAAGGTGGAAATGAATATCGCCCTGCTAGGGGTTGCCTCTTTGCCTCGTTCTCTATACCTGTTCACTGGACACACTCATCATAATAAATTGAGCACTTCCGGGTCGACAAGCAAACACTAATTAGAACCATATTGTGTATGCATATTGGCCATATACCCGCGACCATAATACTGAGGTAATAAAGCCATTATAAGAGAGCGTACCTCTTTTGGCGCTGGACACTTTTTTATTTATTGCCGTTCCCAAGCTTGACGTGTGTAATTGTCATATTCTGAATTATTATTGTGCGTCAACAGTGTTGCCAATAGTATTCATTCATAAAAGTAATGTGTAATATTATTAATACGGTATGTTAAAAAATATTTCCACATATATAATATTCTCAGAAATAAAGATATATTTTCATTCATTTAAATTATTTGCTGTTTTCTTTATTTATTTATTTCATTTATTTATAAAAAAAAATTTAGTTTGATACTAAGACATTTTTATATATTTTTTCCGACGTTTCGGCAGGAAATCCATGCCTTTTTCAAGAATATATATTGACTAAAAAAAAACATTCTATGACAGACATAATGCGGTTTAAAAAATAAACTTTTGACTTACCAAGCATGTAAACATTAGGTATTAACAATTAGACGTCGTCACAATTAAAATAATATTAAAACATAGGACATACCCACTAAGTCACTACAAGTAAAATGTATTTTAAATCTAATATGTTATTTATTGATGTTAGTTTATCGTTTAAACAATCAGTTATTTTAACATCATAGGCGTTCTGAGATTGACTTTTTATGTGTTTTTAAATTAAGTTAAAATATATTTTGTTCAAATTTTTGACATCTTTTTATCATTTATTGCGTTATTATTTTTTTTATTTGTATAGACTCTAGAAGCTCTCTCTTTTTCCTGTTGGATTCACTTTTTAGAATCTTGGTTTTCTCAAAATCCAATTTATGTTTTTTTCCGTTTTCATGTTTTGTGAGGGCGGTTGAGTTTTTTTTTGTCATATTTGTGGGAACGTATTCTTGAATTAAGTAGCTGACTGGTTTGTCCAATATAAACTCCATCACAATTCGAGCATGGAATTTCATATACAACATGCAATCTTTTTAATAGAGGGGTTTTTGTTTTCAATCTTGTAAAATTCCTTTTTAAAAGATTGTGACCTTTATGAGCAACCGTAATATTATATTTAAACAGAAGATTTGCAATTTGTTCTGATAATCCTTTTGTATAGGGAAGAGACATATAATTTTTCTTTACCGTGTTGGTTTCATTGTTATTATTGTTATTGTAAAATTTTTGCAGTCGCGATTTGAAAGTGTTGTCGATAAGGTGGTGTGGGTATGAATTAAGTGTTAGTGCTGTTTTTGCTTTTTTAATGGCCTGAGGTCTATTGATAGGATCGGATAATCTAATAGCTCTATCAGCGAGTCCGATAACTACTGATTTCTTTTGAGACAGCTATTAGATTATCCGATCCTATCAATAGACCTCAGGCCATTAAAAAAGCAAAAACAGCACTAACACTTAATTCATACCCACACCAACTTATCGACAACACTTTCAAATCGCGACTGCATAAATTTTACAATAGCAATAATAACAATGAAACCAACACGGTAAAGAAAAACTATATGTCTCTCCCCTATATAAAAGAATTATCAGAACAAATTGTTAACTAATTGTTAATACCTAATATTTACATGCTTGGTAAGTCAAAAGTTTATTTTTTAAATCGTATTATGTCTGTCATAGAATGTTTTTTTTAGTCAATATATATTCTTGAAAAAGGCATGGATTTCCTGCCGAAACGTCGGAAAAAATATATAAAAATGTCTTAGTATCAAACTAAATCTTTTTTATGACCCTAAGCCCAAGAGAATCCACTAAAAAAATATATATTAAGGTTCAAGAACTAAATTCAAAAATTCAAATATATATATTATATATATATATATATATATATATATATATATTTTATTGTAGCGAGATTAAATGAAACGAGCGGTTCGAATTTACAGTTCGGTCATATCTTAACAACCAACTCAACTCATACCATTGTTACATATATTTACCAAAAGAATTGTTCTAGAATCATCTGGTGTGGTCCCACCTCTAATTCGTTGTTTGAAGGGGCGGGGCAATCCTCTCATGTGCTCCATACATCTGTGGAAAGTTCTCGATGCCCTTTCGAGATGCAAAAGGTTAATACGAGAAAATAGAAAAAACTAAAATAAAGAGTAATCACACACCTTGCAACAAGAGTAAAAAAGAGGAAAAAAGATATAAAATACGATATATATATATATATATATATATATATATATATATATATATTATATATATATATATATATATGTAAATTATCAAATTTTGCCGTTATCTTATAAATCAGCGTAAATGAATACAATAAAATTTACACAAAAAGAACATTTTAATAAATATCTTTAAAACTCAATCTTTCTGATTTTTCAATATTTACTTTATTGTAAAAACAAAACTGTAAAACATTTTACAAATGAAGTCTACTCTTGAGTTAAAATGGTAACGATAATGATGTCAACAAACTTCATTCACAGTTACAAAATTTTCAATTCTGAACAGAAAATCACTGACCTTTCCTTAGTAAATTATATTTGGACCATACCCAGAATCGTCCACGCTCCAACGCACTGTGATCTGCCACTATTCGCCTCGGCTTTCTTATTTTCGTATCTGCAATCCTCCTGCAGTGACTGTACGAAACACCTGATACAGTTCTCCAACAATTAACAATTGAAATTTAATTCTCCAAACACTCAACTACTTCTCAATGACACAAGGACCTCTTTCGCTCAACTTGGTGCCACCAAACTATTTCCTATGTATTCCAAAAACTACCCACTTTAGATCCAAGGATATCTTTTTATCAACCTGTAATCTCCTTCCACAATTCTGCTAACTTCCTTTCACAATGACGGTATCCAAACTCACGAACACACCCTCTATCGAGACGCGAGCTTTCCTTTCGATGATCAAATGACAACTCCCACTATCTCTCTCATACATCGACTATCAATTTTCCCATTAAAAAAAAACTGTCAAATCAAAAAACTTTATTTTGTTTACAATCACTAAGAAAAAACGCCATTACTGTTTCCAGGGAAACTCAAATTTTTGCTTTAAAACTGGCTTTCCTTTGGTTACAAATACATCATTCATTCCTATAACAAAAGGTTAATTACAATATCTTAATCCTAGGTCATATACAAATAATGAAAAGATTATAATGAGTATGGCTTTCTAATTCTATATAAAAAAAAATAAAAAGATTTCACCTGCAAATGTTTAAAATTCAGTTGTTGACAGGCAAAACATTCTGTTAATTAATCTTATCTTAATCTTATACATAAATTTTGTTTACCAGGATGTCTTGAAAATTTATTTAAATGGTCTATTTATTAATTTTTATTTTTCTCTTTGGCTGAGAAGAAGCAGTATGACAATATATATATATATATATATATATATATATATATATATATATATATATATATATATATATATATATATATTGTCATACTGACATAAATATATAAAGACGATTTTAAGCTGAGTTCTGCAATATTAAATAATACGCAGTATTTGTAGCACTCCTACGAAACATTTCGAAATTTCTGATATGTGTGGAGTCGTATTTTCAACTGAAATTTTCTGATTGATCTCATTTTTGAACATACTTTGTAAATAAATCCTACATACATTCGTTTTAAAGGACATACAGTATACCATACGTTCTGAAATATAAAGAGTGGTAGTGCTATCATAATAATAATAGAAAATATTATAAATAGACATTATCAGGAAAGTAGCTACAAAACAGAAATGTTTTAAGCTACTTTAATAAGTTACTTACTTACTTACTCCGTGGCGTTACAACTCTTCGTGGGTTTTAGCCGACTCGACAACATGTCTCCACTGTTTTCTGTCTTGTGCAACCTCCATCCAATTCTCCACGCCCATAGTGGGTAGGTCTTCTGCTACATTATCTCGCCATCGGAGACGAAGGCGTCCGCGTGGTCTCCTTCCAGTTGGGATTTTCTCCCACACCAGTCTTACTGTTCGTTCATCAGAATGTCTTCTGAGATGTCCTGCCCATTGGAGTCTTCTGGACTTTATTTCTTTTATGATGTTGGCGACTGGGTAAAGTTTTTTGAGCTCTTTGTTGGTTCTTATCCTATATTGTCCTGATGCTTCATCCAGCACAGGACCAAAGATCTTCCTTGGGATTTTTCTTTACATCACAATATATCACAAATACATCACAACGGGTCGTATGATTGTTTTATAGACCTGTATCTTCGTACGCCGTGTTAGTTGTTTTGATTTTATAACGTTTTGGAGGGAAAAAAGACATCTGTTGCCGGCCTGAATCCTGTTGTTTATTTCTTGTGATCCGTTATTGTCTTCACTTATTGTTGTTTCAAGATACTTGAATGTTCTAACGCGCTCAAAGTTAAAGTCATCGATGGTGATGTTCTGACCGATTCTGTCTCTGCTTTGGTTATTGCGGCTCATATACATATATTTCGTCTTGTTTTCGTTTACTTTAGTAAGTGTTAAAACAAAATATTTTGAAAAGGTGTTAAAACAAAATATTTTGAGCTTATCATTATTATACTCTTCGCAAATATAACTTGAAAAAGACCATTATTTAAATTTTTGATGAGACGTGTCAAAAAATTATGTTTGGTGATGATTTAAATGCCAAGCACACCCATTGAGGTTCTAGGTTAATCCTCCTTCTCCTCATTTCTTGAGCCCGTATTAGCGCGTGGTGACACTAAATATTATTAGCTTACTGTCTCCATTGGTTGCGATCCTGTGCGATATGGACGGTTACATGTAAGGATTTTTCCACTATAATCTTCATTTGATCTGTCAATTGTGTTAGAGATCTTCCCCTTTGTTTTTGGCCTTTGCTTCTAATATCAATAGTTAAATGATCCCCGTTCTTCTAGCTGTATGGTCGAAATACATTAGGTATGCTTGGTTTACCTTTCTTAATAGCCTGTCTTTTATATGAAGCTCTTTTAGAATTCACAGGTTGGTTCTTTGTTCTGTCCAGGACACGCGTAGAATTCTTCTATAGACCCATATTAAGAAGGCGTTGATCTTACTTCTATCGATTTTTTTGAGAGTTCATGTTTTAGCTGTGTAATGTAGTAATGTGAAAAATAAGGGCATTGGACAACTTAAGATTAGTATTCCTTGTTATTGTTTAGTCTTTCTTGATTTCAGGATTTGAGAAGCAATTTCCATTATTTGTTAACAAAGAGCCAAGTACAAGTTAATTACAATCAAGTAGGTTAATCACAACTAAGAAAAAGAAACAAATCTGACAATTTTCTGACAATTAAACAAATAAAATGCTACTAAAAACTTATTAATTTATTTATAATTATAAATATTTCAGTTAATTCTATACATAATATAGTGACCAATACTGAGATTTAAAATCAGCCACCTCCTCATTTAATTAATCGGCTAACAGATTGGTTAAGTTTTTGCCTTAGACGAAACAATTTTGTTCGTCTTAATAAAATCTAAAGATGCAATGAAGAAACGGAATCCCTTGTTGCACTAATTTAGATAGTCGCATGTAATACCTCACCCGAACTGATCCATAGAACCATGTTATGGTGGTCAAATGTGCAGCAAAAAATTGCTATCCTCAAACTAAGCAAGCTGCGAAAACTTTGTTAACTCAGGTTTTAAGGGATATATCAACAACCCTACTGCACTATCCTCTACTGCGTATTGTAAGGAGCAGAGAATAGAATATTATGGACTGCGAGAAAACCTGAGAAACGTAAGGGTTAGATCGGGAAATTGTAAATTAAAAGTCTTCTTATCATATGGTATCCAGATAAAACTACAGAAGGATACAGTGTAGCAATATTTAGAAATGGTGGAAATGTATGCAATCTTGCATTGTGCAAGAGAAATTTTCATGTCGGAAAAAGCTCTTAGAAGCGCTAAGGCGTACTCTAGGCTTATGTTGGAATATCGAAAAAAACTCAATAGACTGGTGAAAAATAATGTTGTTACACTCATATGGTTTGCAAGTAACTTTCCACAAGAGAAGATCTAAGAAGCCTGAATAGAGATAAACCCTTCGAGTTTATTATAATACATCTTATAACCAAGTCAAATATTCGTTGTTTTAATCTTCAAATTTTGTTGGAAAACTGGCAACGCTACAAAAATATAAACATGGGCGTTAGCACTAAAGACTTCGTGAGAAACGGTCATTTTGGAGAGGAAAGATTGATTTGATAAGGTATAAGGTGACACTGGTGTTGACTAATTGGCGTATTTTACAATTTTAGATGAATTGGAACTTATATAATGCGTGTTATGTGATTACTTTTATTGTTTAAGATAAAAATAATAATGTGTTTAGCAGAACGTATGAAGTTCATAAGATACACGACAAACTTATAATAATTATTTATTTTGACTGCAAAATATTTGTAAGAAAAATTCAAACCCGACATTCTGCATTTAAAAATAGTAGTACGTGAAAAACTGCCAAGTACTGTAAACCAAATAACGTTTCGTTGATGGTCCAAAATAATAGAACAACACATCTGATGAGCGTAAACGTACCGGATATCAAAAAATCAAGAGCAAAATATTCAAAATTGTTTAATGATTTTTAGAAAATATTAACTACCAAGGAACAAGTAAGTATTTACAATCAGAGGTTCCTACATTTTCGCATAGATAACTATAGAAAAACTGGAATTATACAAGTTTTAATGATGATATAAGAAAGAAAAATATGTTTACATAAAAGACCTCGGTACTTTTCTTATGTAAAAATGGTTTCAGTTAAATTTAGTGAAACTTTGTAGTGAGCTTTGGTCATGCCGATCAAAAGTTCTTAATGTCCCGAGACTTAGAAATTAATTATTTTTGAGTTACAAAAGTTTAAAGCGTCGGTTTTTAGTCCATTTGAATATTACATATTTGTATGTTATAGAGAGTGTTGCAAATAAGTACAAAAAGTTTCAGAAAGTCATTCTGTATGAAAAAATAATAACAGTTTGCTATATAAACGTATGTACGCAAATGCTTCGTTTCCGAGATACGGGGTGTTGACATTGTTCTTACAAACAGACGATTTATTTACCATCGAATTGTAGATGAGAATTGGCCATGAAAAATTTAAGTCAATACAATATACACCCCTCTCTCCAACGACCTTTTAATTTGATGAAAATATACAGGGTGTTTCAAAAAAGGTAACCCCGTCTCTAGGGTAGGTAAAAAACTGAAAAATAATTGGGGTTTGTTTAGTAAAAAATTTTTGTAACGCCATCCGTTTTCAAGATACAGGGCGTTGAAAAAAAAATTTTACGCATTTTTTAATATTTTGCCGAAACTACTGGCAACATTGTAATAAAAATTTATACGAATATGTTTTGGGAGCTGATACATCCCATGAATTTGTTTTTATATCTGATTCTCATAGAGGGCGCTAGTTACACGGATCGTACTAAGTATTAGTCAATATAACTTTTTCAAGAGTATAATTATTAATAAAAATTTCAAGTAGTAAACTTAAACATCATTCAATTTTACACGAAAAAGGTACTCTTGGTAAAATCGATACTGTGTACCGTTTTCGGAATATGTTGATTTGAAAATTATGAAGTAATAATTGATGCTAGTATAAAATAGTAATTAAACAAAACTCTAAAGTTTTAAGATTTTCTGAATAACGTGTCACAGCTGCACTAGAACATCCTAAACATTAGCCTAATGTTAATAACATGTCAGTGTATTCAACATGTAGATTTTGATTTGATTTTACAAATAACAAGGTTTTAAAACTCTAATTATTGTTGATTTATAACAATCAATAAATGCCAGATTTCCATGGCACACTTGGAGAAAATAGAGGTATGCCTATTAGAACTTTATCATTACTACCAGCATCAATTATTACTTCAGAATTTTCAAATCAAAATATTCCGAAAACGGTACACAGTATCGAGTTTTATCAAGAGTACCTGTTTCGTGTAAAATTGAATGATGTTTAAGGCCGATCCTCGCGATTCTGGGCATAGGTAAATTCCAATGTAAAAGTTTATATCAAATAACGCAAAAACTATGGCAGATATTGAGATGATTCTTTTTTTATATGGAAGATCTAAAAAAGCTCTAGTGCACTATTTGGTTGTAAATTAATAAATTGTTTAAACAATATTTTTTTCAAATATTTTTGGTTAAAATAAACGTAAAAAATTTTTTTTTGAAATAGGGCACTACAGAATTTGACCCACTTTCCGAATCTGTTTTTATTTTTAACATAAAGTGTAACACAAAGCAGCTATTTGATATAAACTTTTAAAAAATTTCAAATTTTTGCTAAACGCAATTTTCTCTCCGTCAGCACAGGGTGTCCTTATCGGTAGCTTCTGGATTTTCGCCAGGTAGGTAAAACCCTCGGAGGAGGATAAATAAAGTTGAATAACATTATTAGGGCTTATTCCGACTTTTGACAAACCAGTGTGTTTATTGCATTTAAAATAGGAAATTTTATATAAATAAGCAGTAAGTACCTATAATTTTATTAAATTTTTATATGAATAGAAATATTTTCTGTTGATTTTCCATTTTTCTTATAAATATTTATACTGTTTTTATAATAATACAATTGTTTCAGTATTTGCTTATATAATAATAATTTATTATTTAGAAACAGCGTAGAGTTTTGGTCAAGCATCCAGTTCATTTTTTTTTGTATTTCAATCAGAATTATTATTTTCTTTTCTTCTTTACATGAGCTCAGAGTAATAACCAAATATTTTGCAGTATTTGAATATGAAATTTAATTATTTATATTTATTGGTTAGCAACCTACCAATCATAAAATCAAATACTGCTCAAAGAAACAATGTACAGTCTCGGAACCGGATTGATACTATGAAGACGACTACGGCAAGAAATAAGGACAATCGAAAACATCCAAAACCCAGATGAGAATTACTTAGAATATCAGATCACTCAACTCAAGGGACCAAGAAATAACCCAAGTGTTGAAAGAGAAAGAAATAGACATTTGTGCTCTACAGCAAACAAAAAATAAAGGAAAAGGTCAATCAAAATTAGGTGACTACATACTAATCTACAGTGGAGTAGCAAAAGAAAACAGGGCCAAAGAAGGTGTAGCCTCACTAATACACCAAAGGTATCAAAATTACATCAAAGAGTGTCAATACATATCAGAAAGAATAGTAATATCAAAGATAAGAATGGAGAAGGAAAAGCTGAACATTATCGGAGTATACGACCCAGAAAATAATAAGCCTCAAACAACAAGGGAAGTGTTTTACGACCAATTACAACAAGTAGTAGATCAAGTCAAAGAAAAGATGATAATTCACAGCTAATTTGATTATAATAATTAAGGAACCTCATTTTTTGCCATGTTAAGGAATGGGATTTGTATTTTTTGTTAAAAAATTTGCACAAACATTGTACCTTTACAGGACCCTCTACGAATTTCCAAAAATGTAGTTCAAATGGTGACTAGGAAGAACCTACAAATCCATACCGAACAAGCAATTTCAAACTAATAAAATTTTCTATATCTCCGGATCTACTCAATGGATTTTGATCATTCTTTTTTTAATTTGTATGTAATTTCTACGTACATTAGGAATTAGTAATTTGTTTATATATTAATTAATTAATTAATAGTCTAGTTTGTTTAAACAATTCGTGCAAAACAATTTTCTTCCAAAAATCTATTATTTTTTTAATACTAGTATCAATAATCATAGAAACAGTCGCGTTTTTTGCATTAAATTGTCAATAATTAAAAAACAGCTCCAAATTCAAGGCAAGAAACAAGTAGGTTTTCTTCCTAAAGGTCTACAATAACTAAAAAAGTTGTCAGCGACCTGGATTATTGAGTGTCACGAACATGGTCTATTTTTTGCTTATTTCCCTGGAGTATATATTTGATTAACATCTGTGTAATTTCTTTGTCGCTTCCTCGCTGGTTTTGCATATTGCTATGATAGCAATATCTTCGGTAAATGTTGCAATTGTATATTTTCTAGGACAATAATATAACACGTATACAAAAGGTAAAGACACTTCTTTGTGGCAGCCCTGCTGTAATATCTGTCAATTCCATGTATGTTTCTTCCCGTTTAATTCTGAAATATCTTTCCAAGATGCAGGAGTCAATTATTTGAGAGTATATTTTGGTAAATGTAGTCTTAGTTTATAGTTATGGCGTCTTTGCCATACTTTATCATATAATTGAGTCACATCCTAAATTATTGATATAAGGTTGAATGCTCGAATAAATGAACTTTAAAAAATAAAGGCAAATTTCGAGCACAAATTTAATAATCAAATCTTGCCCAAGTACTTTCGCTTTCTACAGCATCACCAGGGGCATCTGCGCTTGCTGGATAGCCCAAATTTGACGAAGTAAGTCTAAAATGTTAATCACAAAAAACTTTTATTATACATTAACTTCGAATTTTTTATCGAAGTTTATTAATTTTCTTCATTTAAAAAACTTTTCTTGGCTTATTTCAGATGCTCCTGATGATGCTGTAGAAAGCGAAAGTACTTGGGCAAGATTTGATTATTAAATTTGTGCTCGATATTTGCCCTAATTTTTCAACGTACATCCTAAAATGTCCATCATATTATCCTTCATGATCCATATTTCACATCCATATAAATAGTTATACAGTATATTTTATGATCATCATCAATGGCGCTACAACTCTTCGTATGTCTTTGCCGCGGTTACTATTGCCTTCCATGTTTGTCGGTCCTGTGCCAGTAATTCCCATTGTTGCACTCCCATTTTCTCTAGATCTAGGAGTATATTTACATATAACAAATTAAATCCTTAGTTGTAAATTTTTGAAATAAGTACTCAGTATACATCTAAGTTTCATAAATGCTCCTCATAAATCTCATAAATCTAAACTTTTGTACTCCGTTCTTTGTTGACACTTAGGGCATAGGGCCGACGTTTACTAACCACAAGCACACAAGTAAATTATCTTATTTCTTTCATTTGACAATAATAATTGTCTTATATTTAGATTAGCATTGTAAGAAGTAAATTAGTCTCTTACTGAATGATAATAAACAACACATCAAACTTATTTTGAAACTATTTCTTGTGTCATGGTATATTTTAACAGATTTTGGTGTAATAAATCACAACCTATCAAATTCAATATCAAAAATCAAAATTGGAAATGATAGCGTGTCTAAATTATTCCTTCCTTCAAGAAATTTTAAAAAGAACTGATTTCTATTACTATCCAGTGCAAGGACAGTTATTTTGTTAATAATATCGAATAGAGAATACTGTTAGTTTGCGGTATGGACCCCAAAAAATATTTTATTCGAAAAGATTGATAAATATATGGAACTGTGGAAAAATATGCTACAAAAATTTCAAGATTTTTATTATAATTTTTATTTGAAACACCGTCTGAAGAAACATTAGACATAATTCTATATTTATATCGTTTCATTTTATCAATTTTAATGATCGTGATACTAATCAAATTTTTATGATATATAATAATAATCTTTTTTTTATAATTTTTATTTTCCGTAAACTTTAATCTACGTTAAACTTCAGACAGCCAATTTTTCCGTAAAAAAAAATAACAAATAAATTATGTATGTACATTTGTTACATTGTAAATTTATGAATAGATTATATTACTTTGATCTGTTATAATACTCAAATCTGTAATTTACTCAAAATACCACTAAGAGATTTATGGTCTTATTGAAAAAGGTAAACGCATTTTTGACCTGGGCTTGATATCTAAACGAAGTTTAGAATATTACTTCATGAACAGATTTTGTTTTCGTAAAGAAAGAAATTTTTGAAATAGAGATAGCAAACTGAAATTTACCGTTAGAATTTTCGAGGATGAGCCTTAAGTTTACTTGAAATTTTGAGTAATACATAATTATACTCTTAAAAAAGTTATATTGACTAATACTTAGTACGATCCGTGTAACTAGCGCCCTCTGTGAGAATCAGATATAAAAACAAATACATGGAATGTATCAGCTTCCAAAACATATTCATATAAAAATTCATTACAATGTTGCCAGTAGTTTCGACAAAATCGTAAAAAATGCGTAATTTTTTTATTCAACGGTCTGTATCTTGAAAACGGATGGCGTAACAAAAATTTTTTACTAAGCAAACCCCAATTATTTTTCAGTTTTTTACCTACCCTAGAGACGGGGTTACCTTTTTTTTGAAACACCCTGTACATACCTCTCCAACGACCTTTTAATTTTATGAAAATATAGAAGAAATCGGTGGGCAGGGTGTTTTATACAATAATAAAAGGTACAAAAACTGTGGAAGAGGAATCTTACTTTTCTGTATTCACAAGCCATTATTCACAAGAAATAATAATTTTTGTATGAACGAAATAAAGCTCATTATTATATAAATAAGAACACTAACTAGATTATGCATAATATAAATATAATATAGACATAATAAATACGCTTAAAGTTATACATATGTACATATTTGCACAGCTCAAATTATTGGAAAGGGTCTGAAGCATAAATATGAATCATGCAGATATTCTTAATGAAGATAAATTGAATAACTATCACATACATACAACTTCATCTTTGAATCAGGAAATACTTACTTCTCATTTAATGGAAAATTCTATCAAAAAACTTTCGTTACCCCTATGGGAGCAAAGATTTCTCCTATCATTGCAACTTACGTTATGGATTATGTATTAGACTCAGTCATTCCTTATCCTTATCCTTTCAAATTCCATTTATTAAAAAATATGTTGATGATATCATCTTGGCTACAGCCAATGACAAGGTAGATGAACTATTAGATACTTTCAATAGTTATGACCCCTACATCCAGTTCACTATAAAGAGTGAATATTGTAATTGGTCCTTTCCCTTTCTCGACATAAGGATGATCAGGGAAAACAACAACAATAAAATAGATTGGTATTAAAAACCGATCCATTCTGGTAGATACCTTAACTACCACTCTTACCATAATAATTTTACCAAAGTCAACTTAATCAAACAAATGAAAAAAAGAGTAATAAAACTATTAGATCCTTCTTTTTATACAATAAAACCTCGAATCCTGCAGAAACTTTTCATTACAAACGCTTATCCAACACCATTAGTGAATAAGATTTTGTTTAACACTGTCCATAACGAAGGTACTTCACCTTCCTTCGCGACTAACAATGCTGATCCAATCTCGGATACTCCTATCAACAAATATTTTTCATTACCATATTTCAGAGATATCACTCCGGAGTTAACAAGGATTATGAAAAATATTGAAAATATCTTTGGTAATAATAATAACAACATTAAACTAAATGTGGCTTGTAGATTAGCTCTAACAATTAATAATCTTTATTCTAATATAAAAGATAAGATTCAGATAGATAGGCTTAGTAACATTGTCTACAACATTCCATGCCTCTCTTGCAACAATTCCTACTTCGGCCAAACATCTCAATTATTGAAATCACGTATTACACTACACAAAAGTGTTTCTCGACTTCACCCTGACCGCTGTGCATTAGCCAAACATGTCAATTCCACTGGTCGTCTCATGGACTACACAAACACTACAATTATCCACTGTGAGAACAATAAATCTAAAAGAGAGTTCATTGAAATGTCTTATATTTTCCTTAACGATTTGTCCATCAATGTTAAGAGTGACATTAAGAATCTAAGCGATATATATTACTTACTTAAGCGATATATACACTCTTACTTAAATCAAATACCAAGAACATAACATAACAGATAACCAACTTGACTGATATATCCATTAACAACTAACCTACTTTAATAATAATTTTTATTAATTAGAAAAGATAACATTCCCTTGCTTTTCTTAGATACATCTCAATAATATACTATACTAATAATAAATGAACAATATAATATAATAAAAAAAAATTTCAATTAAGAAAATCTAAAATAATAATATTTCCCTAAACTGGGATTTATGTTTTACCAATGAACCTTAACGACATAAAGTTTCAAAAGAGTACTTTGAATTGTCAGCGCATGCGTTCTGATAAAACAGAACCTCATATTTAAACTTTAACCTTGGGTACACCTTTGCGTTTTAAGTTCAAAGCTACCATACATTTCCAACGGTAAAAAAAACTTTTTTTTCACATAGTAAGAAAAAAACCACTATGTTGTTACTAGCTAAGTTTTTTACCATTCTAACTCTACAATAATTCTAAGTTACGGTAAGATCACCAGCGTTTTTCAATAGATAATGTATGGTAGCTAATTATAATTTCTTCTCTTTCAGCCCTGAAGAAGCCAAATTAATTCTCTTTGGCGACAACGTTCGGCAAAATAATTGATACTCATTAGAGTCTTTCTTGCAGATTTCCCCAATATTTAAGAGTTTACTATTTAACTTATCTGCAAAGAATATATTTCTTTTCTATATATATATATATATATATATATATATATATATATATATATATATATATTCATCATTATGATCACTCTCAGCGAATTCTACCGATTATGGGGTAGTGAAGAGAGATGGTAATCAGAGATTGCAGCTGATAGCTAAGCTGATATAAATCAGCTATGATTTATTTTTATTGATACCAGAAGGCCTAGAGAGACTAAATTATCTTTTGAAAGTCAACAGAAAAAAGCATAAGATGGTTTCTCTATAGCCAAAGAAATTTACAAAATTTTTGCATTGACTTATTCTCAAATCAATTGCCTATTCTTATTATAGCAAAACATGACGAACTGATGAAAATATTAAATTCCATTGGTCTATACAGCAGAGTTCGCCGTATAATACACTATATCTATTACGAACAAACTGCAGCTGTTAGAGTCGGGATCAGTTAACAGACGACATAAAGATACAAAGAGGTGTGCGACAGGGATGTATATTGTCCCCATTATTGTTCAATACATATTCATAGCACATTTCGAATCTAGCGCTAACGGACTATAATACTTATAAAAGGAAAACGATTGAACAACATAAGATACGCTGATGCTACTGTCATTTTGCAGACAGTCTTGAAGGTCTACAGACACCTGTCTCCAAAATGGCAGAAGTAAGTAGCAGGTTTGAGCTTGATTTTAACATTAAAAAAAAACCAAATACATGCTTATAAGCAAAAATAGGATACCACGTGGTCAATTACTAGTTAACCAACAACCTATAACACAAATCACCAACTTTTGTTATCTGGGTGCAAACTTTAATCAACAGTGGGACCAACCGATGGAAATTAAGATAAGGATCGAGAAGGCAAGATCAGCTTTTGTCAAAATGAAAAAAATCTTTAACAGCCACAATATAAAATTGGAAATAAAAGTTCGTTCACCAAAATGCTACGCATTCTTTTATATGGCGTAGAGTCATAGACCATAACTGAAGCATCACTGAAGAGACTCGAAGCATTTGAGATGTGGTGCTATAGACGCATGTTGAGGATTTCCTGTATAGACAGAGTTAGCAACGAAGAAGTACTACATAGAATGGGTAAAGAGCGCGAACTAGTCGTAACCATAAAACGTCGCAAACTGGAATACCTGGGCCATATAATGCTCAATGAACAACGATATGACCTACTTTGGACCATACTTTAAGGTAAAGTGCATGGGAAAAGAGGTCCAGGACGAAGAAGAATATACTGGCTGCATAACCTGCGAAAATGGTTTAACTTAACTACTACCGGACTTTTCAGGGCAGCAGTCAACAAAGTCAAAATAGCCATATTAGTGTCCAACATCCGTAACGGATAGGCACCATAAGAAGAAGATTATAGCAAATGTTAAACAATATAAATTGTTTAGGAACCAGATTAATTACAAGATCGTCTTCGACTTTACCTATCTATTCAAAAACCTACAAATATCATATTTATTTTAATATTTGCTAACTTACTATTTTGTTAACATAATAAGAACATACCTAAAAAAAGTTTTAATTCTAAATAATTAGGTTAAGACTTGTAGACCAGCAGTATATTAAACTGTACTAGACTTCAACAATAGTTTCAGTTTAAACCACAATCCCTTACATCCACTTAGCATTCAATATTCTCTTAATTTTAACTGTTAATTATATTTACCGATCTAGAATTACCACGTTCGATCGCAATTGCGCCACCCTTTCCTACGCCTGCATCCCCTTCAGATACGTTCTGATGGCAAACTTACATGTACGTACAGTATGTATTCTTACATACGTACTCACTACACGCGGTCTGCAATGTTCACGTTACCCCAGGCTAATTTCCATTGGTTGAATGGAAGGACTCGAGCCACTTAATATAGTTAATCAGGGATGGCATTAAAAATTTGCAAAAAAACAGATCGAAAAGACAGAAAGGCTTCTGTAAGATGTTTAATTTTTTAAGAAAACTAGACTTTGGGTTACTTCATGATTCAACAACTGAAGTCGTAGTTTAACGTTCGGCTTTTATTTTAGGACAGACATTTCATGCAGTCATTCGCAAATCCCATTCACAAGTTTATGAAATTCCTTCCGAAAAGGTATCATATCATACCCGTTTTAAATCTAATGAGCTTGCGTTGTAAAATTTTTATGTTTACACATATCAAATACGTCTTGTTAATCTTTTGTAAATAACCATATAAACATATACACATTTTCCAACTAACAATTTAATGCTGGTGCAGTATTTTTAAATTAGAAATATTAGTCCTAATACTATTAGGTCATTTTGTTTGTGGATTATCATTTTTATATGTGGCGTATTTCTTTTTCTTCCAAACGTTCCACATGTGTAACATTATTCACGAATTACTTTTTATATTACTTCTCGTCTCTACTTACCTATAAAATTAAATCACTTTTCAATCATCATACCACAATTAAATACATTAAACAAAGACAACAAAGACAAAGGACGGTGTTTGATGCTGTTTTGTATGACACAATATTTGGTGACAACTAACTATTGCTAATTATATATATATATATATATATATATATATATATATATATATATATATATATATATATATATATATATATATATATATATATATATATTAACAAAAAAAGATAACATTCCCTTGCTTTTCTTAGATACATCTCAATAAAATATTATTACAATAATACATGAACAATATACTAATTAAAAAAAAAGAATTTCAATTAGAAATTCTAAACTAATATCTCCCCAGACTGGGATCTAACTTCATCGGTTTTACCAATGAACCTTAACGACTTTGATATCAAAAGAACTACTTGTAATTGTTTCGGCGCTTGCGTTCTATGAAAACAGAAGCTCACATTCAAACTTTACAACAATTAAAAATTTAGTTATTGCCGACAATTCAAAGAATTACTTCCTTTAAATGTAGTTACATTGGGTTTTTCGATTGTCCTTGGGTAAACCTTTGCGTTTTAAGTTCAAAGCTACCATACATTTCCAACGTTAACAAATAAACTTTTTTGCACATAGTAACAAAAAAACACCACTATGTTGTTACTAGCTAAAGTTTTTTAACATCATAACTCGACATTTCTAAAATTTCACGGTAAGGTAAATGCTTTTTATTAGATAATATATGGTAGCTAATTATAATTTATTCTCTTTCAGCCCTGAAGAAGCCAAATTCTCTTTGGCGAAAACGTTAGGTGAAATAATTGATACACATTAGAGTTTTTTTGGAGATTTCCCCAATATTTAAGAGTTTACTATATATATATATATATATATATATATATATATATATATATATATATATATATATATATTCAAATTCAAAGCTTAATATTCATTGAATAGTTGGAAGTTATCTATGATTTTCTTGGTTCTTACTCACTAATTAACATTAAATAACATTGAATTTACTTTAGACCACATGGTCATTTGCTGTGCTAATTTTTTATAAGTTCATATATGTTGTTAGTTACTTAACTGTTTATATATATATATATATATATATATATATATATATATATATATATAATAATAATAATAATGTTTAACAGTATTACATTTAACGTTTAAGCATTTAACAGTATTAATTAATCATGTTATTTTTAATCCGCAGGAAATACCATCATTTCTTACTCAAGGAACCACTTATCTAATACCAAAGGATCAAAATAACACCCAAGATCCAGCCAAGTACCGCCCAATTACTTGTCTTCCAACTTTGTACAAATTGGTCACATCCTGTGTAACCCAGCGTATCTACCAACACTGTTCTCTAAACAATATCATAGAGCCTCAACAGAAAGGATGCGCTAAGGGTTCCATGGGCTGCAAAGAACAACTTATAATCGACTCAGTCATTTCCAACCAGGCGTACAGCAAAAAAAGGAACCTTTTTACCGCCTTCATCGACTACAAGAAGGCATTTGATTCAGTACCGCATCAATGGCTGATAGATATATTGAAAATATATAAAGTCGATGTTAATATAGTGACCTTTTTAAAGCATATAATGACGGAGTGGAAGACTAAAATTCACCTTCAAATACCTGGTGAAAAAAACATCGAAACTGAAGATATCCCAATTAACCGGGGCCTTTTCCAGGGGGACTCCTTGAGTCCTCTTTGGTTCTGTTTGGCGATGAACCCACTATCTCAGCTACTGAACTCCACCGACTTAGGTTTTAGTATCAAAAATAACAACACTGTTGTGGCGAAGCTTAATCATCTGTTGTATATGGATGATTTGAAATTAATGGCTTCCACTCGAAACCACCTAGACCAGATGCTAAAAACTGTTGAAAATTTCTCAAATGATATTAGTATGCACTTCGGTCTTGACAAGTGCCGTGTCTTAAATATAATCAAAGGAAAGGTTCAGCCCGGCGGATTCGATATGCAAAACGGCCAGAACATCGAGGCCATGGGTGAAAATGATATGTATAAATACCTCGGAATAAAGCAAGCGCGGAAGATTGACCATAAGCAAATGAAAACTGAGATAACAACTGAGTTTATACGAAGGGTAAAACAGCTGCTTCGTTCACACCTTAACAGTAAAAATTTGTTTAAGGCACTAAACACCTACGCATGTTCCGCGCTTAGCTACTCATTTGGTATTGTTAAGTGGACAAAAACGGATATAGAAAATCTTCAGCGAAAAGTACGAACGCACCTCACAAAGACACAAAAACACCATCCTCGAAGTGCAGTAGAAAGAACAACATTACCGCGGTATTTAGGAGGTCGAGGACTTATGGATATAAGCGAGCAATTAGAAAAACAGATTACTAATTTAAGAACTTATTTTCAGGTGCAGGCGGAGACATCTACTCTTCATCGCGCGATTTGTGCAGTAGATGACACAACACCGATCAAACTGAGGGAACCAGAAATGCGCATAAACCACCTTACTAAGAACGAAAAAATGCGCACCTGGATGGGCAAGCCTCTGCACGGGCGACATCCCAATGAGGTCAGTCAAGATCATGTCGACAGTATAGCGTCGAACTATTGGCTGACATCAGGAAGGATGTTCCCCGAAACAGAAGGTTCACTACTGGCCATTCAGGATCAGGTTATATCAACCAAAAATTACCTGAAATATATCGTCAAAGACCCTCAGGTCCAAAATGACAAATGCCGATATGGGTGCCAAGCTCAGGAAACAATTCAACATCTTACCGGGGGCTGTCAGGCATTTGCTGGAACTGAATATAAGAAACGGCACGACTCAGTAGGAAAAATCCTTCATCAAGAGATAGCTATCAAACTGGGACTTCTTCAAACAAACCATCTTCCATATGATCAATATGTTCCTGAGAGTATACTTGAGAATGACAACTACAAGCTATACTGGGATCGCACGGTGCTCACAGACCAAACAGTGGCACATAATAGACCAGATCTCATACTAGTCAATAAACTAAAGAGACAAACAACATTAATTGATGTGGCGATACCCAACAACAATAATCTTCGTGTTAAACAGAACGAAAAAATCGCCAAGTACAGGGATTTGGAAATTCAAATACGAAGACAGTGGAAAATGGAAAGTACCCAGACAATACCTATTATTCTCTCTACTACTGGAGTCATTCCAAAGAACCTCCTAGAAAATATAAAAAAGCTAGGTCTGAGCGAACATCTCTACAAGACCATGCAAAAAGCTGTACTACTCTCAACATTCCGATGTGTACGAAAATTTTTGGGAGATACTCCAGCATACCAAGTCACCTAGGGCTCGATAACACGGAAAGAGTCCCACCAGAGCTCAATCCTTTTGATACCGTAGGTATCTGGGATGAGTGAATTTTCCCCTTAGAGGGAGTGTGAGCCGTATGGCTAAATCTGGATAATGTTTAATAATTCCATATACATTGTATAAAAGAACAATAATATGTTATTTACACATCGAAAAATAAACATCTGGTACTACCCGTTAAAACCAAAATGGTCGAACACGGGCGTCGTGTGTGCATTGTGTATTTGATACATTAACAATCCAATAGGTAAACTACATATAAATAATAAAATAATTCCAATTATACAATAATTTTATATTTCAGTTTGTATAACGTATTTTTATAATATTTTGATGATGAATACTATACTTATTTTGATTTTATAACTTTCAGGTAAGCAAAACTATTACTAAACTATTACTATTATGACTGAACTATTAGTTGTTTAATCCATTAAATTTTGTATATAAAAGCGATCCAAATTGAGAATATATTTTTTAAATATTGATTTTATCATTACCAGTGAGTTGAGAGTAGTTAGGTATATTTTATATTTATCAGGTAAGGCATTGAATATTCTTGGAGCTTGATAGAGGACGTATCTTTGACCTAATCTTTTTTGCTACTTCCAGTTTTAACATGTTTATTTGTTTTATTGCGGGTTTTATAGGGATGGCATAGTTTATGCAGTATATGTTTTCTATTATATATGTAGACTAACATGGAATACATATATATTTGTCTTGTATCCATTACTTTGGCTTCAATAAATAGAAGATGACTTGAGTAAGTACGTTGTTTATAGAATATTATTTTTAGTATTCTCTTTTGTAAAATATCAACTTTTTTTAAGTATGTTTTTAATACACCACCCCAACCAAGTATTCCATATCTAATTCTGGACTCAACAAGAGAGTAATATAATATTTTTAAATATTTTACATCAATTATTGATTTTATATATTTGAATTTTGGAACTAACGCTCTCAAGCATTTTGCCAGTTCATTCAGTTGCTTATCCCATCTTAGATGTGAGTCTATAGTTATACCCAGATATTTTATATTAGAGGTTGTTTTTATCGTTATGTTATTTTCCATGTATTTAATGTTTATATGGTTAAATGAAGGTAGTGATACTTTGTTACTACAAAATGGAATAACAAACGTTTTTTCAAAGTTAATTGTTAATCCTTTATAATTGAACCATTGAACTATCTTAAACATATCAACTTCAATTTTGCTTTTTAAATCCTTCCATGTGTCTGCACTATACAAAAAAGCAGTGTCATCGGCGAAACTGATTATTTTTCCTTCGGTGTTTATATTATATAAGTCATTTACATGTATGTTAAATAGTAGTGGACTGAAGCTGATCACTGTAAGTGTTATTTATCTTCACAATTTGTTGTCTTTTGTATAAATAACTTTGAATTAACTTATGTGAAATTCCACGTACTCCGCACGCTTCCAATGCTTCTAGAAGTTGCGGATGGCTGACCGTATCAAATGCCTTTGCTAAGTCTAGAAATACACAGGCAGTAGGTTTATTATTGTCAACTCTATCATATATATATATATATATATATATATATATATATATATATATATATATATATAAATATATATATGATAGAGTTGACAATAATAAACCTACTGCCTGTGTATTTCTAGACTTAGCAAAGGCATTTGATACGGTCAGCCATCCGCAACTTCTAGAAGCATTGGAAGCGTGCGGAGTACGTGGAATTTCACATAAGTTAATTCAAAGTTATTTATACAAAAGACAACAAATTGTGAAGATAAATAACACTTACAGTGATCAGCTTCAGTCCACTACTATTTAACATACATGTAAATGACTTATATAATATAAACACCGAAGGAAAAATAATCAGTTTCGCCGATGACACTGCTTTTTTGTATATATATATATATATATATATATATATATATATATATATATATAATATAAATCATCATCATTATTCTCATCATATTCTACCGATTATGGTGTAACCTCCCTTACATAGTCATTCTTTATTTGAAGTGTTATATTTTTATTTAATTCTTCCTAAATGTCTCGAACTCCGACAGATGCTGCAAGGGCGGTGACTTTAGTTCAAGATGGTCGTAGACAATATTATGCAGCTGAAATGTTGGGTATTAGTCGATCTTCGGTTCAAAGAGCAGTTCGGCGTTTTAGCGACACCGGTAACTTCACAAGAAGACCAGGATCAGGTCGTAGAAGGGTAATATTCGAAAGAGATGGTCGATTTCTGGTCTCATCATGTCATTGAGAAATCGGCATCTAACTTCAGTTGAACTAGCAAATCGTCTGAGCGAAGGGAGAAATGTGGATGTAAGTAGATGGACAGTTCATCGACGACTTGTAGAAGGTAATTTATTATCCAGAAGACCAGCCCTATCTCCAATACTATCCATAGAACATCGCAGAGCTCGCCTTGCTTTTGCAAGAGAACATGAAAACTGAAATGATGCAGATTGGAGCAATGTATTGTTCTCAGATGAGTCCAGATTTTGTCTAAGGTCAGCAGACGGCCGAGAAATGGTTTGGAGAAGACACGGAGAGCGATATTTTTATTGTAATATGCCACAAGAATAAGTTATCGGGGGGCTTCGCTATGGTTTGGGCTGGTATTAGTTCAGAAGCCCATACTGATTTAGTTATTGTAGATAGAGGTTCTATGACTGCTGCAAGATACATAACAAGTATTTTAGATCAGCATGTGGTACCTTTTGCTCATTATATTGGACCTTATTTAATTTTTATGTACGAAAACGAGCGGTCTCACCGAGCTAGAATCGTTATCCAATGTATAGAGGAGGTGGGAATTGTCTGTATGAACTGGTCAGCTTGCAGTCCCGATCTCAATCCCATAGAACATCCACGGGATACGATGGGAAGACGTCTTCGAGCACGAGTACCCCGTCCAAACAACTTGGCTGAACTTACAGCGGCTATATTTATACAGGTTACGCCCGTCCGGTAGGGATCTATGGAGGAGTATCACCGAGCCGCAAGCCCTTATCTCTTGCCGTACTGCTCCACCATAGGCCGATCAGAACCCAGCATATCCTAGTCTAAGCCGCAGATTCATCTAGAATTTTAAACTGCTGCGTTAGACTTTTTGTTAACTGTACACCGAGCTTGGGCTCGACCCACATCCACTAAACCATTCGACAGTGAAGCGAATGAGAGGCAGCCGCACAGCCCGCTGAGCTATCTGACGACCTAATCTAACATATACTTTCACATATATACCTGATTTAAAACTAATATCTTCAAACGTTTTCTTTTTTCAGCAAATAATACCTATGGATCGATTTTTTTGCACCTGAGTGTATTACAGTCCCATTTTAAATTTGGACGTCTTCTTGGTCTCTTGACGCCTCTTGGATACCACAGTGTAATTCTAGTGGACCACCCATTCTCGGTTCTTCTCGGTAAATGTCCTACCCACTGCCATTTTAAAGATTTAATTCTATGGATTACATCAGTATCCTTAGTTTTCTGTCTGACCCATTCTATTCTTTTACGATATATATATATATATATATATATATATATATATATATATATATATATATATATATATATATACATATATTTATATATATATATATATTTATATATATATATATATATATATATATATATATATATATATATATATAGTATAATGGTAAGGTTAATTGGGTTAGCAGCTGAATAATGAAAGCCAAAGTGTGCTCTTTTCAACGACTTCGCTATATTTCGTTAAATTTCTTTAACATCTTCAGACGAATGCTACAATATGTTACAAAATGGTGAAATTGTGTATTTTACATAAGATGTAGTGACATCCAACTATTTTGACGTATTTTACATCCAACTGCAGTTGGAAACAAAAAATAATCAAGTCAACGAACTGGAATATTCTGAATAGTATAATATTGTCTATTAAAACTCTTCTGACCATCCAATTGAAGTAGTAACTTAATCATTATTATTGCAATTGTTGCATTTTTCCAGGAAATAAAATTCTTAAGAGTAATAACAATAATTAAAATAACTTTAAAAGAAATAATCACAAAGAAATAAATAAATTCTATATATATTTATTAACAACAGAATTTAATTGTCTTAAATTAACATAACATAATTTTAAATTAAATGTAACTTTACACATGAACTGAACACAGCTTTAGTTTTCTGGCTGACATCTACTAATATGATAGCTGACAAGACACTTTAACTTTGAGGTACACACTAGATTTCCACCTCCTTGTGCATAGGTGAATAGACTGGTCCAAAAAATGACAATGTGATATGTAGTTGTGTTTTAACTGTTTTGTTTCTTAAATGTTCAATGTTTTTAATATTTGTATTGTACTATCACACTGGAGGAAAATAACAAAAATGCACTTGTATTGTTTGAGTTTTCAAGCCACCATATAACACATACAACTTATTATTTTTTTGCTATAAAAAAATCTTCAAAAAAGTTTTTCAACATGGAACTTTTAAATACCACTTTTGCCTGCAACCTCACACAAGTAAGTGTTTCACTACATCTTATGTAAAATACACAATTTCACCATTTTGTAACATATTGTAGCATTCGTCTGAAGATGTTAAAGAAATTTAACGAAATATAGCGAAGTCGTTGAAAAGAGCACACTTTGGCTTTCATTATTCAGCTGCTAACCCAATTAACCTTACCATTATACTAATTAATAATTGGACAGCTGTGATCATTCTTCGAATATATATATATATATATATATATATATATATATATATATATATATATATATATATATATATATATATAACCCGGTATTTAGACGGCTCACGCATTTCTGGTAGGGATCCATGGAGGAGTATCACCGAGCCGCGCAAGCCCTTATCTCTTGCCGTACTGCTCCACCATAGGCCGATCAGACACCAGCATATTCTAGTCTAAGCCGCAGATTCATTTAGGATTTTAAACTGCTGCGTTAGCCTTTTTGTTTTATGTACACCGAGCTGGGGATCGAACTCACATCACTCGCAGTGAAGCGAATGAGAAGCCGGCCGCCCAGCTCGCTTGGCTATCTGATCGACTGTCTGATCGGCTATCTGATCGTGTATGATATCTCTTTGTTATACCTAGCATACATCGCTCCATTGGCCTTTGAGTGACTTCAAGTTTCGATATTAGAAGTAATGGATTTTGACAAGAGCTATGAGTCATGCCGATTTAGTACACAAGTTTACCTGTTATTTACAAGGTCATAGTTTTTGTCAAAATCCATTACCTATATCTCTTTATTTATTATTATTTATGATTGGTAGTTTACAATGATCGAATGCGTTTTTCTTTAGGTGGATTGGCATCTTCGATTTGAATATAATTTCTACAAAAAGATGCCCAAGACTGTTTTATTCTTCTGTTGATTTCGGGAAGTAAGGAGCCAGATTTATGTATTAGTCCCAGATATACATACTCGTCTACTGTATCAAATGCAGTGTTGTTTATTATTACATCTTGGACAACCACTAGCTCGTTGTACATGGTATTTGTTTTTGTTTAAGTTCTTTTTAGGCTAATTTTATTTGCTAGCTGCGTTTAAGTCGCTTATAAGCTCTTGTAGTTTTGCAAGATTATTAGCAATCAGAACGATGTCATCTACAAATCTTAGATGGCTGAGGTATTCTCTATCAATGGATATTTTTTTGTTCTGCCAGTTCATTTTGCTGAATATATTTTCTAGATATGCAGTGGAGAGCTTTGGTGATATTGCGTCTCCTTGTCGGACCCCTCTGGTAGTGGGAAATTCTGAAGTGATTTCAAAAATTTTTACCTTAGCTTTTGTTTGTCTGTATATATTTGCTCAAGTTTCTATGTAGGGTTTGTCAATGCCTTGGTTGGTCAAAGCTTCTATTACTGTCTTGGGATATATAGAAACAAAATTCTGTTCAAAATCTATGAAGGTAAAGGCTAGCGGTATTTCATATTCTTTAGCTCTATTCATTAGTTCTCAAGGTATGAATATGATCCATGGTACTAAATCCACTTCTACAGCCAGCTTGCTCTCTTGGCTGTGCAGCATCTAATGCGTTTATTAATCTGTTGTTGATGATCTTTGTAAATATCTTGTATATGATTGATAGTAGACTTATGGGTCTGCAGTCTTTGATAACCTCTTTACTTTCTTTCTTATGAATACGAATTATGTTTGCTGTATTTCAGTGGTCTGATATTTTCGATCTTTAAATATGCCTGGTAAGATTTTATAATGGAAGGGAAAGTGGAAGGAAGAAAAGGTCCGGGAAGAAGACAATGCTCCTGGTTAAAAAACGTAAGAGACTGGACAGGTATGGACACACATTTAATACTAAGAACAGCTCAAGATAGAGAAGAATTTGCTGTAGTTATAGCCAACCTTCAGTAATGGAGAAGGCACCTTAGGAAGAAGAAGAAGATTTAATAGGCTTTATTGCCAGCGTATTTAGGCAGTTCTACTGTTATATCATCTATTCTAGCTACTTTGCCGCTTTTAATTTTTGGAGTTGTAGATTCTACTTCTTCCGAAAGGGCTTCTGGTATATCTTCTTGGTTACTCATTACTTCTTCAGATGTGTCGGGGCTTTGTATAGATCGCTGTAGAATTTAGTCACGAGTTATATTATTTCATTTTTATCTGTAATTCTGGCGTTTGTTACAGCAACGATTTGCTTCTTCCCAATGATTAATCCTTTTCTTGTATTTTTATAGTTTTTTTGTTTTCGTTTGCGTTTTCTACCAATCTTTCATGGTATTTTCTTATATCTTCCATCATTCTTTTTCTTATTATCTTACAGAGTTCTGTGTACTGTATTCTCGTATTCTCTGAATGTTGCTACTTACTTTCCTTGCCATTCTTTGTTTTAGCATTATTTTCTCCGACAGTTTCTTGTTCTTATGGTGCCTGTCTATTCCGAACGTTAGCGATCATTCTGGCTATGATGACTTTATTGGTTGCTATACTAAATAGCTGCGTTGAGGTCTTTCTATACCATGCTCTCAGGTTAGCAAGCAAGGATATTCTTCTTCGTCCTGGGGCCCTTTTTTCTTCAATTATACTTTGCAAAATGCATTGAAGTAGCTCGTTTTTTGACAGTTTACTATGCTCATTTTGTTTTTGTGAGCCTTCGATTTCTTTGTCACGATCGAGGATGATTTCTATTAATTGAGACAGTTTTCTGGATTGCACCGGATTGATTATCATTGCGTGATTATTATTAATTTTACTACTGTTACCATTAATACTATAAATATTGTTGAACTGATATTTTTTATTTTTCACTTGCATATTATTCGTTTATTATAGCTTGGATACGGTTACTATAAACATACTTATTATATCCCATGGCATAATAAGCGTAAGTACAAAAAAAGAGAAAATGTTTTATTTTAAACAATTTTAAAACGAGTAAATATTATAAGACTAACATTTTTTAACTTTCACAATCTCATAAATATCAAAGTACAATTTTAGTTTTTATATTAGATGAAGTAAATAATAAAATCTTTGTATGTACCACTGGTGTTACCGGATGATTACGCCTATCAACAACATCCATCCGTCGGGACAGAGGCTGGAATATATTGCTCTACGGGCGTAATTATCGTAATAACATCCTTGACGCATAAATAACTATTTTGGTTTTGTATTTGTTCCTGATAATATTTCTTCTGTTGCTATTGATCAAATGATTGGTGTCAATTACTGAGTATCACAGAGACAATCTAGATACCTAATATTTCTGCAGTCTATTAAAGACATATCAACAAATCATAACTATATATTATCACTCCGATGACTAGACAATGAATATCATGTGAGTTTCGATGCATTAAAAGTGAAACTTTAAGCGACCTTTATCGTCTCTTTAACTTACAAGCTAGATCGTTGGTAAAATCTCCCAATAGTCTGAAATATTGGAAAGATTTAAAATCGTTGTCAATCTTTCGAATAAGTTTTTCTCATAGCGCGTTTTATTAATTTGTCATAAAGCGACCTAAAGTGACAAAAATATAAATTTTTAATATCTATTTTCTCTTATAATTATAGAATATAATAAATTTTAAATTCTTATATTTTTTTTTCTAATTGAAGTTCTTTAATTACCTCCCTCGAAGTCCATCCCTGAGCAAATTCACTCTTTCACATTTTAGAAGGGTAATAAGGGCTTGTTGCCTCAATAAAGAAAGCGCGAGTACATGGTGTTTAATTTCCTTTAGATGGATTTTTTGTCTGGCCAATTTTTCAAAGAGCTTCGCTTCACATAAAGTATTCTATAAAGGACATTTGCGATTTAATATATTTCATGGCATAGGGGAAAATGGTATAGTGTCTTTTATATTTAATAATAAAATAATTTAAGTATAAGACTGTGTATTGTTTGCGTATAATACTTATTATTTAATTATTTCTTAATAAGAAGAGTGACAAGAAACCACAAATACTTATCATCCAAAATGTATAATTTTTGTATTGTATATTCTTGATGTATCTCAATCCCGTGATAAGGACGTTCTCAACTATGACAAGGCGCGTCTTAGTGGCTCAAACAGGGTATTTATTAATAAGGTATAACCCAATAAACGCCGATACGCGAGTATCAACTGAGAATATGACTTTATAAAGGTTTGTAGTGTGTCATTACTGTTTGTTTATTGACTGATTAAGATACATAAACACATTTACATATATACATATACATGCACATACAGAAGAAGATACAAAAATATGAATAATAGATGACGGGACATGGACTTAAGAAACATTAACTTCGACGTTAAACATTAAACATTAACGTTCTTACACGGAAAAAAAGAGACTTCGAGGGAACAGTATGACCCACTTCACAACAAAAAGTCGCTAAGAAAACTTAGGAGCACAAACTAGCAAACTATGTTATATCGACGTCACAACAGTATTTAAGTTAATAATAATACATAGACGGGAGTCGTTTCTAAAGATTGTTATCGAATATAATCTAGACATAACAAATGTAAGAAACAAAACAACTTAACACCTTAAACGCCACAACGCATAATAAAAAAATGTTATGTGGGCCAAAATATTAAACACATTAAAGTATTAGTCTATGCATTTTTAATAGTTTTAATAGAAGCACGTGTGCATCTCACGGCCACAAATAACATTTGGATTTCTGGAGCCATGTGATGCACACTTGCTTCTCGTATAAGACAAGAATAAACTTGTAGTAACTTGTTTATTTTATGTTACATTCGCTAGACCAATGCACTATGTGTTAGTTATTAGTTATTTGTCGGTAGGCGAGGTTTTAGTGTGTATTATCAGTTCTCAATATGTCATATGACAAGGAGTAAAAGCGTTTGCATAGGCTAGTGGAAGAGTTTTTTTCAGACGAAGAGAGTGATTACAGTGTTCGTGATAAAAATTTTGAATTAGATAATGATGACGAAATAAGTAGTTCTTCGTCAAATCAAGGTGTTCCGGAGAGTAAAAGACAAAAAATTCAAGGTAATTTACAAGATTTACCTTCAACATCGCAAAACTAACGAACAGTAGACGATACCATTGAAAATGTTATTTCCCAATATCGACTGCCAGATGATGAAAGCTCATCATAAGACGATGACACTGTTATTGATCATAACCAGCCCTTGTTATGGAACATGGTAGATGGTCAGAACTTGAAAAACATTAGATTCAGTGTTCAAGACTCGGGTATCAAAGCCGAGATTTTTAAGATGTATGATAAAACTCCCCTTGACTTTTTTCAACTATTGTGAATGACGATATTATTGATTGGATTGTGCAATAAACTAATCGATATGCACATCAAAAGATGAATATAGGTGGTCACGGTCCAAAAGATAGAATTCATGGGTAGATACAAATACCGAAGAAATAAAGTCATTTTTGGTCAGTCTTGTCTGGATGGGATTACAAAGATTGCCAAAGTTGTGTATTGCTAAAAAAATCCATTATACGAAAGCAAAGTAAAGTGTCTTATGTCGCGTAATCATTTTGAATTATTACTTGCCAATTTACACTTTAATGACAATGAAAATAGTGATAAAGGACTTCGACTGTATAAACTATCACCCCTATTGGAGAAATTGATATCAAATTTTCAGAGAGTGGTAGATCCGGGGGAAGACCTCATTTCGGAAGTATATCAAAAACAAGAGATATAAATTCGGGGTCTTCTTTTTGTGCCACTCCTATCGGAGATTGGAAATCATCATCAAATTCGGGCTGAAGGTATACAAACTCTGTTTGGATGGAGGTTATACTTATGATCTACAAATTTATTGTGTTAATGATAAAACTAAAAATATGTCAGTTCCGGATAGTGTTGTGTTTAATTTAGCTAATAACTTATTAGATGTTGGACGTACTATATACACAGACAATTTTTATACTAGCGTTACATTTGCATATAGGTTGCTAAACAAAAATACAAATTTGGTGGGAAACTTTGAGGCAAAACAGGAAACTTAATTCGAAAGAAGCGATAGGTGCAAAATTAAAGAAAGGGGAGATTATTGGGATGGAGAATAACACAGGTGTAATAGTAACTAAGTGGAAGGACAAACGCGAAGTGCTTATGCTGAGTACAAAGCATACTGCTGAAATGGTAGACGTCCATCAAAGGGAAGGAATTGTTGAAAAGCCAGTTTCTGTTGTCGACTACAATAAGAGCAAAGGATTTATAGATATATCCGACCAACTAAAGGCTTACTCTACAGCATTACGAAAATCAGTAAAATGGTATCATAAAATGGCAATTGAGCTCCTTCTAGGGTTAGCTATTGTCAACGCCTATATAATTTATCAAAAAGTAACCAACACTAACATGTCCACCCTATCTTTCAAGGAAGAGTTGGTTTGTCAACTTGTAGATTTCACTAGACTAACTAATCACCATATGGAGGAAGTGCAAAGTTCGGCCAGAAGATGTGTCACATGTTATGCAAAAAATTCAGCAGATAATGGTAGAAAATTTGCACAGACTAAAACTCCCTTTACCCGTTTCAGGTGCATTCAGTGCGATAAATTTTATTGTATCACGTGTTTTTGCGAGATTCATTCATGTAATCTATAGAAATTTTTATATTCGCAAATAATATACTTATTTTTCATTTATTTCTTAACTAGAAACATGTATTGCTAATTTTTAAGGAACATTTACTGATCTTTTGCATTAATAAACAGTTTTTTACGTTATATATATATATATATATATATATATATATATATATATATATATACATATATACAGTCAAAATCGTTTACAACGACACCGGCTATAACGTAAATCGGATATAACAAACAAAATAGTAGGTCCCATAAAATGACATACAAAAAACGCATTTATATTGCTTGTAATGAACAAATCGGTTAGAGCAAACGTATTTCTTGGAACACTAGTAGTTAAAATATTGGTTACAGCGTACATCTTAATAAATAATTTTAAAAGTGCTATCCTGTAAAGTTATGAAAATGGACATTGTAGTGTTGTATTTCTCACAGGTATTACAGATATTTAATACCACGAAATTAGAAGTAAGGATTTATTAATTTATGGTTATAGTACATCCGGACAGGCATCTACTGTCCTTTAGACAGTTAGACCTCCCAAGACGGGTCCATTCAATTACAAAATTTTGTTTATACATATTTCACCATTTGGCCTAAGCCAAGAGTTTCTGAATTTGAATTCAGTTGTGTCTAGCCTTCATTGAAAAAATGTTACGGAAACAATTTACTATTGAGGAACAGTTTGGAATAATTTGCCGAGTCGATTCCGGTGATTCCGCGAGTTCGATTGCCCGGGTATTTAAAACGTCACGCTCGACAATTGCTGGAATAATGAAAAGGCGAGAGAAAATTATTAAGCAATTTAATAAGTGTGAAAAAGGAAAACGCGTTCGGTCATCAAATTACAATGACATTGAAAGTGCTTTGCTCGATTGGTTTAAACAACAACGCGCAAACAATGTACCCGTGAGTGGGCCGATGCTTCAGGTAAAGGCTGATGCTTTCGCTGTGATTTTGAAGAAGAATTTTAAGAGTAATGCTTCCTGGGTTCAACGTTTTCGAGCTCGCCACAATATTGTCCATGGAAAAATTTCAGGTCAGTCAGCAGTTGTTGACAGATCAATTATAAATGACTGGGTTGAAAATGTGTGGCCTACACTCAGGTCCGACTATAGCGATGATGAAATTTTTAATGCTGACGAGATGGGGTTATTTTTTAGACTGACACCTGATCACACGTTAAAGTTTAAAGGCGAGAAATGTTCCGGTGGTAAACTCTCAAAAGAGCGTGTTACAGTTCCTGTTGCAGCCAACATGTCCGGTTCCATAAAAAGGAAGCTTTTAGTGATAGGAAAAAGTAAAATGCCGCGCTGTTTTAAAAACGTGAAAAATCTCCCTGTTGATTATGATTTCAATAAAAAAGCCTGGTTGACGTCAGCTATTTTTGAAAAGACTTTACTAAAATGGGACTGTGAACTTTTACAACAAAAGAAACACATAATTTTAACTGTCCGTCCCACCGCCCAGTTGACAGGTTAAAACAAATTAAACTCGTTTTTCTGCCTCCAAATTGTACGTCTGTACTGCAGCCCATGGACCAAAGAGTTATAAGAAGTCTTAAAGCATGCTTTCGGAAAGAATTGGTGTACAAAATAATCGAAAAGAGAGAGAATAACGACGATACGAAAGTCAGTATTCTTGAACACTGTACTAATGATATCAAAGGCATGGGAATCTGTGCGGAAGGAAACGATCATCAACTGTTTTCGTTTTTCCGGCCTAACCAAAGACTTACAACCATGAGGAATCGCATACAACGATATTGCACAAAGGCATTTGCAGGATGCCATTTCCCTTTTCAGTTCTGACTGCTCTGCAGATGACTATGTACGAGCGATTGACGAAATAAGTATGAGCGAAGAACTCTCAGATATTGACATCGTACTGAGTCACCAAACTAGTGACAAACAAAGTACTGATGAGGCTGATGAAGAATTGGAAGATTTCGGCAAAATCCCTACTGTTGCTGAAGCGTATGCTGCTTTTTCCACCATACGAGCATACGAGCATTTATTCAGACTGCTGAAACTTCCCAGAGTGTAAAAGAATGATTATCGATTGTTTCCACATCAATTGAAAAAATGTTTTTTTCAGAAGTTCAAGGAAGGCGACAAACAAAAATTACAGACTTTTTTCATTAAATATTCAGGTAAAATGTGTTTACATATTTTGTAATACATATATGTATGTATTTTTTTTATCTTTTTAAAATAAATAGTATATGTATGCATACATTTTTATAATACGAAGATTTGGAGAAGCCGTTATATTATGTGTATACTTTATTCACTACTTATACTTATTTCAATACATATTATACATATATGTATGTACATATTTAGATTTGCTTAAGTACAATAAACACATATGTTAAATGTTATGTATATGTTATTATAACATATTATAAGTATAGTTAAAGTAACGCATTTTTGCGTCATAACCCTAGGTACAACGAACTAACTGTCCCTATTAGTGTAATATCGTTAATAGCAACCTGTTCATTATAACCAATAGAACTGCTTACAGAGAACACTGGCTACAACGTATAAAAAGCACCAGTCCCCTGAAGTTCATTATAAACGATTTTGACTGTATATATATATATATATATATATATATATATATATATATATATATATAATCTTTGCAGATAAGTTAAATAGTAAACTCTTAAATATTTATTTATTAAATTTGCAGATTTCCCCAATATTTAAGAGTTTACTATATATATATATATATATATATATATATATATATATATATATATATATATATATATATATATATATAACTTAGTTTCAAGCTACATAATTACATATTATTTTATTGCTAGACACTAGTATCATAAAAATGCAGGCTAAATATATAAAAGAGTTTATCAGGCCACTAAGAAACTGTATTCTATATAACTATGTGTTAATTTAGTTAGAAGCGTGTACTAGATCAAATGTTTTCACTTCATTGACGCCTCTTTTTTATTAATTCATTCATTAGTTTCTGGTAACCTTCGTAGAATCGACTATCTGTTAAATCAAACCAACCCGAAATACTGTTGAACCAGAAATAAATGGTCGATAAGTCATAAACCGGACCTAGGTGTTGCTGCTGAAGAACTTCAAAAGAGTGTCAAAGGCGTTCGAAGAAAATTATTTTTAAAGATTCGACGGGATTTATTAAAACTAATGTAAAGTAGGAAATGAATTTTGTACAAAAGTATGTATTATGATACTGCGGGCTGGCTGAAGTCTGGTACAAATACCGAGCGAATGCAGGATTATACCTATACCTGATACAACTGGACAGAAAAAGCCAAGTCCTTCAGATTAATAGGTCAATTCTCTTTTGTACTAAAAACTTTTAAAAACTCCATCAGTTTATCACAAAGAATGAGAAACTCTCTTTAAACACGTTCTGAGTATATTTCTAAATATAGAGAAAGCATTTGACACCTGTTACAAAGCAATCACAAGAGTACTGAAAATACAGTGTGAGCAGAAGTAGCTAGAAGCTGTCTACAGGGGAGAGTCTTTTCTTCATTCTTGTAACGGACAGACATCATATTTTGAGCTATCCGAATATTATGGTCATCTTAATTCATCGCCAATTTAATGACAAACAAATATCTATACTGCAGCATGCTCTTTAGTGATTCTGTGACTTTAGTCACAGAATAGAATTAAAATATGGAGCTTAATATTAGCCCGCAGAAGTCCAAAATCATAAAATTCTTTCAGGAGAAATGTAGAGTTTAAATGAGGATGAGATTGCATATTGTGAAGGATTTAAGGCTTCCTATTTTTCTGTAATTGCTAAAGCTGGGGCCAAGGATCAAGCATCCGAAAATACACATCAGTATCATGTTTTGACTATTTATCTGCCGTCCATTCATCTGACAAAAAGTCTCTAATAACCGCGAAAACTGGCTTGAATTTCAAAATCCTTTGGACTTACCAATTAATTTTCAAGTATCCGCGGTAGTTAAAAATTATATTACTTATGGTCATGTTTGACAGGAAATACAGACAAGATTATTACTTCTATTTCTGCTCCTAACTTTCGTGTAGTATGAAACCTTTTGTGAGACTGATTCACAAATAGATAACTTCTTATTACTAATCATATTAGACCCATTTTCAATTTAAATTCATTTAAAGAAAATTCTTCTCCCTTTTGCCATCCCATTGATAGTATTTCAAGCAACCTAAGATCTCTTTCAGATCACTGGGAGAGCCTACTGGTAATGGGGATACATTTAACACCGATACTGCAAACGAATGGGAGAAAACGAAATGAAACCCCACCTTAGATGGGTTTGTCAAACTTTTGAAAAGCAAAGCTCATATTTTGGAGAAGATTAAGCAATCAACTAAAATGAGTAATCAATAATCATTTAGAGACAATCGTCCTCAACCTCGAAATAACAGATACAAACCATCGGGTAACAGTAAAGAAGTGTAAAGAATCAGGCTTATAAAATCCACCTATTTAAAGAGTTTCTTAGAATATGTATTTGTATTTGGATGATAAATGATAATGACAAATGAAAACACCAAAACTTTGAGACTTAAGTGAAATCCTAGCTAGAACATGCTTACATATAAGGTATCTGTTGAAATGATCCCAAATACAATTTCTAGCCGACTTATTTCTTCTAGTTTTAGTAGATATATCTTCTATTGACAAGAATTAATTAGTGTTTGTAACATTTTAATGCAGCAATTCTGGTTGCATAAAATAGGATAGGATCAATTAGTTTCTTTAGATATTTAACTTATTTGTGACGCTTTCGTGAAACAATAAGTCATCTAATGATTTTTCTAGACATGGTTTTTGCGACGGCTATAAATCTTTTTATGTAGCGTCTCTTTACATTCGAATCATTGGTCATTCAGGTAAGATACTCGTGGGTCTATTAACTTTAAAGACAAGGGTATCGCTGTAAAAAAATAGCATCTCTTGACTAAAACTTTGTGATGCGCTTATATTAGAACGGATATTTTAAAAGGTAATAAATTATCTCAATGCTAAATTTAATAATATCTTTCAGTGGACGGATTTAACTGTCATTTTGGGATAAATCAAAACACCTTCTCATCATTTCTCATCAAACTTTAGTAGTAAATAGAGTGTCTCGAGATTCAATCCAGACAAATATCGACTGTTGAAAGAATGTGGTCAAGACTGATAGTATAGCTGATTTTTTATTCAGAGGAATCAGTGCAAGTCTAAAGGCTTGTGAACTTTAATGGCATGGAACGTCATTTCTGCAAAAATCTTTGAATACTTGGTAAATATCTTCCTTTAAATGGTCGCAAGTTCTACCCGAAATAAAGCAATTAACAAACTCTTTGTTCAATGTTGCTTGCTTCCAATACCTAATTGAGAAATATCTAACTTTATCATACTCAAGCGAGTTGTAGCACATTGCTTCAGATTCCGACATAATTGTTTGTTCCTTGGTAATTATTATACTCCCACAGGTCCTCATAGCAAGCAAGAGATGCAATATTCATTGTATTGTTTATTTAAAGTTATTTAGAGTAATGCACTTCCAAGAGAATGATCTTCTCTTAAGAAGAGTAGAGCTCACAATTTAGAGTGGAATATGGAGCTTAAACCCCTTTTTTGACAAAAATGACGTAATAAGAGTAGGCAGTAGGTTAAGAAAGTCAAACTTCAGTTTCGATAAAACACCCTATACTGCTGCTATCCAAGTACCATCTTCTTTTCGCCTTCTCTCGTCCATTTTTGGACATAGGCCCAAACTCGTTCCATCGATCTCTATCCTGAGAAACATACTTTTAATTTGTTCCGGGTGGTCTTTTTATGTCGTCCACACTCATCTGTGGTTTTCCTCTTGGTCGTCTACCTTTTTTTTTAAGGTCCCCAATGTTGTATTGTGGCGTTCTAACGTTGATATTTTTGTCTAGCAATGTGATCTGCAACCAATGCGAAGCACCATCTAACTAGAGAATTCTTCATGTTCGGCCCCAACTTATATACAACAATATAGTGCAAATTACAATAATAATGGGCGATTTTTAAGGCGAGATAGTAACAGGTCAAGTGGACAATATAATAGGTAATTACGGTTTAGTAACAAGAAATGTTACAGATTAACTCAATTTTGTCAAGAAGAAAACCTGGCAATTATGAACATATGGTTTAGATTTCATGCCGTAATTCCATGCCATGTTATACGGCATGGAAACACGGACGTTAAGAGGAAGTCTTAAGAAAGGCAAATATTGAGAGAGAACTACTCAATTTGATCAAGTTACGAAAAATTGGATACCCCGGCAATATTCTGAGAGGAAAAAAATACGCAATCCCTCAACTAACCATCCAGAGAAAGATCCAAGGCAAGAGATGTAGGTCGCAAACAAATGTCGTGGCTACGAAACATAAAAAATTGGACAGGCCTAAATAACACTGGCGATCTTTTGCATGCCGCAAAAGACAGACGTCTGGCCTTAAGATAATTTGCCAACGCACTATAGGTGTACGGCACTATAAGAAGAAGAAGGCAATACTACCCCGTAGACTATAGACTAATAATCTGGTAAATATCTGGTAAAATACCTACAGAATGACTACTAAATCTACTACTAATAAATCTGGTAAAATACCTACAGAATGACTACTATCGACCTTTGTTCCGCTACCATATTAATTAGTTTAATGTCACAATTATTCAAAACATGTTTAAAGGTTATAGGTGCAAAAATATTCAGAAAGTGTGAAGCGGATATGGTTAATAGATGTTTGGCTTTCGTAATAGTTTCGGAACACTAGAAGCTCTGTATAGTTTAACAACTCTTGCTGAAAAATATCGAAACTAACAAAAAGTTATTTTTGTTGCATTTATAAAACATAAGAAAGCTTTTAACAAAGTTAAACATAACATTCTAATAGAATTAATTACTATTAAACTGGGAATAGGCCACAATTAAAGATAAAAATACGTTTATTGATGTTTCAATTTTCACTTCGGAAATCGTTCTCAAAATACAAACAGTAAATTAAACAAATTTTGTTTTTTGTTACATAGTGAAAAATTCTTCTAATAATTTAATTTTATCTGACTCATTTATATTGACAATTCAGACATGAATTATGCATTATAAGTAGACGACTTTAAAATGATATTGCCAATATTGTTGAGTTGCGCTCCTGGGACGACTTTACGAGGTATGTAGATGATGTATTCTCAATATGGCCTCATGGATCAGAGTTGTTGGACACATTCCTAAATGATATAAACGATAAAGAAGAGACAATAACATTTACCATGGAAAAGGAATATAATAACTCGCTACCTTTCCTGGATGTTTTAATCTCTAAGAATGATACTGGATATGAGACTCAGGTGTATAGAAAACCAACACACACCAATAGATATTTAAATTTCAAATCAAATCACAATATTAATGTAAAAAAGGGAATAATTAAATCCTTATACGATAGAGCCAAAATTACTTGTTCTAACGAAAATTCGTTCTTGGAGGAGAAACATTTGTTAACATCTGTTTTATTAAAAAATGATTATCCTGTATCGTTTATAAATAGGGAATTTTCAACAATCGATCGAATAAAACAGAACAACTTAGAACGAGATCCTACAGCATACACAAGGAATAATATGAAGAAAATAACAATACCGTACATAAAAGGACTATCAGAAAAACTTAAAAGGATAGGAAATAAATTCAACATTTCAACAACATTCAAAACAACAAACACGTTGAGATCTATTTTGTCCAAAACCAAACCTAACAATGAACAAGAAAGGACAAAAGAATTGCATTTATAAAATACCTTGTGAATGCGATCAGTTTTATTTAGGTGAATCATCAAGGCCATTAAATGTTAGAATAAGTGAACATCAATCTTATATTAAAAATAGAGAATTTGATAGATCTCAAATCTGTAAACACGCATGGGATAATGAACATAGGGTTCAATGGAATAATTCAAATGTAGTCCTAAAAGAAACGGATGGTAAAAAAAGAAAAATCAAAGAAGCGGCTCTAATTATGCTAAATGAGGCCAATTGTGTAGCAAATTCCTCGGCAGAATGTAGTAGGATCTGGTTACCAATATTGAAAGAGGAAGTTATTATTAAGAAAATACCAGTACTAATAAGTCAGTAACATATAGAGAATACATCATTTATGTTTTTTAAATAACGTAACATATAAAATCAGAATTTTGATGTTTGTTGAAGGTAAACTAAATTCACGAACAAATACTTACAATGTCGGGATAGTATTATGAGGTTTTTTTCCTGGTTTTTCCCTCATAATTTACTATGGAATCACTAACAGGAGAATTTTACTGTCATCATGTCATGTGTTTGTCTTTTTAAAGACGAATTTCATGCTATGATTTTTTTCTGACGGATATTCTCAAGTTAAAGTTGATTTCATGTAATCGAATGAACTATCTTATAAGTAAAGTCGTCCCAGGAGCGCAACTCAACAATATTGGCAATATAATTTTAAAGTCGTCTACTTTAAAATGCATAATGTATGTCTGAATTGTCAATATAAATGAGTCAGATAAAATTAAATTATTAGAAGAATTTTTCAGAATGGGAAGAGACAGAGAACTTTTGAGCAACTTTAAAAGAAGAAACACAGCATATTTTGAGCATGTACTTGATAAGTACAAGTTGTTACAGTTAAGTTTGAAGATTAAAATTAAAGGGAAAAAAATGTCAGAGTGATAGACGATAAATATCCTGACTGAAAAAAACAATCTTATTAATTTTAATCTATGTTAATTTTAACTAATGTTTATTGTTAAAAGCCAGCCTTTCAACGTGGTGGGTTTGTTCAACCAAATTATATACAATGTAGATTAAATGTTCATATGATTGTTTGTCCATACTATAAAGTGCCAAATTTCTATTCTACAAGGGCTGTAGTTTTATTTATTGCATTAAAGTACCTATCATATAAATAAGTTACATTAAACATACGCAAGTTACGTAATGGTTATATAAGTCTCAATCTGACGTTATTTAGCGTAAAGATCTTGTAATATTACTTAACACATCATCGAATTTTTCTGACAGAATAGCCAATATATTAAAATCTTGAATTTGTGTAGCGGTCATGTTCTTATAGAGTATCTTTACAAAAAATTCCATAGCGATCTTATAAGGTAAAAAAGTATTGAAACAATTTGTTGGCTGTATTTTAATGTAGTGGAATCATTGACTAATTATACGAAGACATACAAACAAACTAAAAATAATACAAAGTCAAATATAAAAGACAATACTGGTAGTGTCTTTGTGATACATAATTTGAAAATAGGATTGAGATACAACTAGAGTTGTATTAATTCTTGTGTCGAAAAAAATTTTCTAAATACTTTTTACCCTTTTATTTATAGGATAAATATTTATAAAATTAGTATACATTTCTTCTATTAAATTCATCCATAAAATTGTATTAGCAGCATTGGTTGCATAATTTGATTATATTAAATTAATACCATCTAAATTGTTGCGAGACTGCAAATCCTCTTAAAAGATAATTACAAAAGTAGGAAATTGCCATTCTATTGGAACTCAGAGTTATTAGAGTCTTTAGATTATTGGAAACAATATTTATTATTTTATAGCTATTAGCGCGGCATTGTGCTGCTCGTATCAAGATTTCATTACGGGACTATTATTTCATTTTAAATAAGACGCAGAACGAGATACTAATACTACACCGGGGGCAAATGGAAATGAAAAAAATAACTAATTATGTTGTATCTTATTACGTTTAGGGAAAAGTATGTTTAGTTAAAATCGGTCGATTTTTAATTTCAAACGTGTGTTCTATTAGATTGTTATTTTATTCGGAACTTCATATCTGAGAGCTTTAAAGCTGTTTTGGATTTGGATTTAGGAATAACACTTCTTACAATGTCTTCTTAAATATGGCTATGGCATTTGATAGGATTTGGTATGGAGGATTAACAAAAACAAAACAGATTATGCCTCCTAAGGAGCTTTATTCTTACTCTTATATTAAAAACAAAAGATATTACTAAAGCCAAAATACCATTTACACGCTAAGATACTCCTATTCTTGTGTTAAAGCGTTGATTGAATAATCCAAATTTGGGTTATTTAATCAACGGTTAAAGGAACGTTTTAGAAAGAAAATACAAGCAATTGGAATCAGGTAAAACAATACGTTCTAGTAGTTTTACTCGATCTTACTCACAAATACCAAGTTATTCCTACAAAAGCATATACTCAAGCCTGTTTAGAGTAATAGCATTAGTAAAAGCACTAGTAAGAAGTTAAAGCAATTTCAACGCGTAGAGGCAAAAGCCTAACTTCGGATGTGAATAAACTGAGGAAATGTAGTTTATTGCTCTATCAAAGAAAACAAAATCTATATCCTACAATGATTTCCGAACCATCAGTTTAATGAGCAACATTTTAAAGTTATTTCCAAAAATCATACATTAAAGAGACTATGCGAAGAAAAAATCAGCCGTACACAGTTTGGTTTTCAGAACGCAGTGGGTACGAGAGAGGCTTTCTTTACCATAAAGTGCTATTTCAACGATAAATAGATGTGAATTACGATATTTATGCATGCTTCATTGACTACCATAAACCATTTGATACAGTAAAACACGACAAGCTGATGGAGATATTAACAAATATTGGAATAAACATCTGTGATCTAAGAATTATTAGAAATCTTTGATGGAATCAAACATCGTCTATTCGTACAAAGGCAGGAGAATCCGATGATATTAAAATCAAACGTGGGGTCCGACAGGGATGTATACTATCACCCTTGCGTTTTAACATATACTTAAAGGTAGTCACACCCAAGCTACTTTTTAAATAGGCCCTTTTAAGGGTACAACCAACAGAGTAAGAGCCCTTTATTTAATACACTTACAACTGACTTTAAAATAAAAATTTACAGTATTTATAAGAAATTAATTGATGATGACCTGTCCGCAATATGTGTCGAAACTGGTGATCGGCTGGACTATTGCACTGCAATACCACTGAGAATCGGGATTATTGTACCGTAATTTCTTCATTCCCTGAGGAAGTTTTGTGAGGGATGAACAAAACTCTGTGTACTGTTTCTGAGGACTCTTAGCTTTGCTCAGGGATGTCTTCTGCTGTGGTTGTATTTTGCTCATCTTTTTCTTTTTTCAGTTTGCGTAGCTTAAAAAAACCAAAAATTAAAAGGATTGCTACCAGGATATAATTATATCGGTGGTGTCCATATGCATCTGTAGTCCATTTGTGTTGGGAGAATGGATTGGAACCTTTCTTCTTTCTGTGATAACTTATGTAGTTCGTCTAAAGGAATTCTGTCCAATTTTAGGGGTTTGACTATTGGATGGTTCTTCGGAATAGTGGTGGTCTTGACTTTTGGTAATGTTGGTGGTTCTTTTTTAATTGTTGTTTTGGAATTCGTGTAAACTTCATTATTGGTTTGTAGATCACATCCTGGTGGTAACTCAATTAGATAGGTTCCTCCCTGTACTTCTATTTCAGTGGTGGTGCAATGGGTAGATACTTTTGTAGCCTTTGGCAAAACAGCAATGTAGTGTGCATCTGATACTTTTTGGATGATCTTTGTAGTGACAGTGACAGGAAAACTTTGGCATTGGGCAGCATCATCGATTAACTGGAGAATTTGTATGATGCAGTCATAAGTCTGATCATTCTCTTGTGGAAATTTCTCAGGACAGAGGAATGATTTGAAACCGCTTCTTTTGCATGGTAGATTCATATATTGAAAAAGGTCTGAGTTGTGGACTACGTATAGACCAGGTGGAATAATTATTGTGTGATTATTAGTTGGAAGTGAGTATAAATGGAAGTATGTGAATGACTTGGAATAAAGGATAGGAAAATTTAAAATAAAACCAGGGTGTGGTTCATGTAATAACCGTCAATGTATATGATTTCAAAGTATTTGGTTAAGTCTTCGTTTTGAATATAGTATTATGTTTTTTATTATAGTTCTAATTTATTGTCTTTATTCTAATTTATTGTCTTTATTCTAATTTATTAAAACCCACGATCATTTATTATCAATTTATTAATTAACTACAACTATTTATTACGTTCGTACTTTTAAATACCGAGCCACGAATTTATCTTCTTACTGACCGCTCCAAATAAAATGTTTCATTTATATACATAAACTTCCGTTATCTAGAAAGATCGAAGACCTTCTTCATTTTAACGGAACCCCATCGAATAGACTGGTAAATAGAATGTTGTCGAAAATACGAGGCCCTCGTAGACAGAGCGGCAGTGATCTAAAAACTGGTATCGTGTCTCAGGTAGATTTTGACCTAGAAACTACGAGAATCAATAAAAAAGAATTAGTCATAAAATATTTACAGTTCTATACGCCATAACATTTAAAATCGTAACATTGCCACCCTCTTAAAAGATGGTTCCTCCTGGAACCTTGTCGGGACTGGAACTGGATCGATATGCTGGTATATGCTGGTATTCCAGTTGTATAAAAATGACAAGGGACGGTTTTCTCTCCGCACCAGGAACTATGCGGATTGCAACAGACTAACACCTGGACTTCGGTGTCGTTAAAGATCTCCTCCACCATATTTAGTATAACCCTCCAATCTAATTGGCGGCACTCCAACTTTGGCATGGCTAACTTTTGTACGTCGGACTCTAGTACGTGCTCTCTCAACTGAAGTAAGGCTTCTCATACATCTCGGTAGATAGGTTGGTCACGGGCAGTGTCTTTTGTTACCAGGTAGAAAAGGTAACGTGATGCATCTTGAAGTTTCAAGGCTTTTCCGGGAGTTGGCACTTGGCATTGAAGTTCTGCAACTCGACCGAACTTCCTTCGAAAGACGGATGCCAACCCTGGTGCGTGTTTGATACTGGCCGGGATGGTAAGAGCTAGTGAGTAGTCATCGGGAAGCGCGAGTAGAGCTTGCCTTTCTTCAGTGGTAACACCATGTCTTGCTTTACCGGTACCTCCATAGGCACCCATGAATTCCTCAAACGTGAGGTCAGACACATCTTGGACTTGGTTTACTTCCACTTCTTCATCTACGTCGTGGTCACCTTCGCCACGCCAAAGACGCCAGCCGGTTATGGTGTACTATCATCGGCTTTCTCCTCGGAATCTTGCTTATTCGGTAAATGACATCATTGATCTTTTCCATAATGAGGTATGGACCTTCCCAAATCTGCTGCAATTTGGGGGAACAACCTTTTCGCTATTTGGGATTATAAAGCCAGACTTTGTCGTTCTTCTTAAAACACCCCTTTTCGGCTTGCGTATCGTACCGTTTCTTCATTCGGTCACTAGCGATCTGGAGATGGGAACGGACCAACTCGTGTACATCGTCCATTCTTCTTCGTAATTCGATCACATAATCTTCACCTGCTACATCTTTTCCAGGTCGACACCCAAACTCTAGATCACAAGGTAGTCGCATCTCGCGTCCGAATAGAACTCTGGCTGGTGTCTGGCCTGTCGATTCGTTAACAGCAGATCTGTAGGCCATTGTGAAGAACGGAAGATATTGGTCCCAGTCTCGCTGATGATCGGACACCATCTTTGTCAAATACTTGCCAACTGTCCTATTCATTCGTTCTACCATACCATCCGATTGAGGATGATAAGCCGCAGTTCTTGTTTTCTTCATACCTAGTCTATCACATATCCCTTGGAATATATCGCTTTCGAAGTTCCTGCCTTGGTCACTATGGATCTCCAAAGGCACTCCAAATTGGCTGATATATTCTTGGATCAACTTATCTGCAACGGTGGCCGCCTTCTGGTCTGGAAGTGCGTAAATCTCGACCCACTTAGTGAAGTAATCCATTACTACCAACATGTACTTGCCTCCATTATCACTTTCTGGAAATGGCCCAGTAATGTCAAAAGCTATTCTTTCAAACGGGCTTCCAACATTATATTGTCTCATAGGAGTTCTGCTTTTTCGATAAGGCCCGTCTTTTACATCGTCGGAACTGTTCATCCAATAAAACCGTTCCCGAATTCGCTGAAGGGTCTTCTTCACACCAAAATGCCCTCCTGATGGACTGTCGTGTAACTGACGAAGTACTTCGGCTATTCTGCTCTTTGGGATCACCAACTGTCTTCTCTTCTTTGAACCGTCATCATTTCCAGGACTCGTTTGAGCAAGCCATCTTCCATGATAAATGAGTCCCACTGAGCCCAATACGTCTTAACTACTGAACCTAGGTTTGATATTTCTTGCCAAGGTGGTCGACGGTTTTCCTCTTTCCATTTTCGGATTTTCTGTATAACTGGCTCCCTCTCTTGTTCTTCCCTGATCTTGGTAGGCGTCCAGTCGTCGTTGACCACCGTCGTTCTTAGCACTGCTGCTTCCTTGGATTCCGTTTTGTTGCAGTGGGAACACTCTGATGGGCATGGCCTTCTGGAAAGAGAATCAGCGTTTCGGTGGCTAACTCCGGCCCAGTGCTCTTCTTGTGACGCAATAATTCCGCTCAGGTTTTCAGAGAACTTTACTAAAATATCCAAGGACTCTTTCCTGTCCTCCTTGAATCTGAGACAGCACTGCTCCAATTCCCACATTACTTGCGTCTGTATCTAAGATGAACTCTCCTTCTGGCAGTGGATACGCTAAAATTGGTGCTGTGATTAAATGTTTTTTAAGGTCTCAAAGTCATTTTGGCAGTCTACATCCCAGCGGTATTCCCTTGCTTCCTCTGTAAGTCCCGTTAATGGTTTAGCGATATCTGCAAACTTCTTAATAAACCTCCGGTAATAGGTACATAGTCTAAGAAAATTTCTCACTTGATGTTTGTCAGTTGGTTTTGGCCATTCCTTGTTTGTCAGTTGGTAACTCTGTGATGCAGCTGTGACGCAGCTGTGATATAATTTTTATAAAGAATTTACAAGAAAAAATGTTAGCTACAATACGGCCGGAGAAATTAACGAAGTAGGAATAAAAATAAATTCTAAGAAAAGTAAAAGAATTATTAAAAATAATAAAACGGACAAATAAAGGAAATAATATGTACTCTGAAATAAACCAAACTGTTTAAGGCAAAAATTAGACCTGAAGAAGTGTATCGGACCTGAAACCTAAAATGGGAATTAACAATGCAATAGAACTATCTGCTATATACTATAAACTATAGCATATGCTAGCGCATAATGATTGCTGCAAAAAAATTCTAAGAAAAATTTTAGAAAAACAATATGAGACAGGCATAAAAATGAAGACGAAGATTAGTGTGACTGAACAAGAAAATATAATAATGAAAATAAAAATAAAATATGCTGAATGGTTGATACATATCGTAAACATGGAGAAAAATAAGTTAGCGAAGAAAGTTATAGAAGCTAAATGAATATGCAAAATAAGAAGAGTCAGATTAAAGAAAGTTGCAAAAATACTGCGAACTAGAAGGAAAAAGAAGGGAACTTATAAGAAATAAAACATTTGATGACGTAAAGCATGATAAAAGTGGATATAAGCTAAAACATATTGGTTAGATACCTGCAGTGGGTACATGGATATGCGAAAAAGGAAAAGAGGACGAATTTCTAGTTAAAAATTTATGTGGATAAAAATATAAAATATTTTTACCCATAATTTACAAAAAAAGTATTTAACACATTTTATGGAAAGGAAGCGCCTTTTCCAGGTTTTTATAGCAATAATTAATTAGTAAGACGAGTAAAATTATGAGAAGATGTCGAAGCAGTTGGTCATAATGTTGAATTTTATATATATTATATATATATATATATATATATATATATATTTATATATATATATACATATATATATATATATATATATATATATATATATATATATATATATATATATATATATATATTATATCTAGGCGCGTTCTCAGAATAGGATTAAGGCATGGACGTATAAATAAAGAAGAACCGGGCTATTTACATCTTTACATGAAGCCATGAGATAGTCACAGTCACAGACACAAATACCTAATTTGACGTTGTCATATTATTTTTTTTTCCAAGTCAATCTTCGAAATAATTTTCGATTTTTAGTAAATTTATTTTTAATTTATAAAGAAAAATGCATTATCTAGTTAGTATAAACTACTTTTACAAATACAATACAAATCCCATCCCCATTAAGAGAGGAGTGAGACAAGGAGACGTAAGATCGCCAAAGCTTTTCAAGCTAGCCCTAGAAGACGTCTTCAAAACTACAAATTGGTCAACCTATGGCATTAACGTCAATGGCAACAAGTTAAACCACCTCAGATTCGCTGACGACATAGTGATTATAGCGAGCACATTCGAGGAACTGCAAATTATGTTGGGGGAACTAGCAGCCAGCTTCCAATACGTCGGCCTAAAAATGAATATGAAAAAAAACAAAAATAATGAGAAACACAGAAGACCCCAGACATATAACTACGATGCAGTCCATATGTATGGCATAAAATCATTTTTAGCGTTATTATGTACTATGTGAAGAAAACCTGAAACAGGTCGATTTTTATTCTTAAATTGACAATTTACAGTATAAAAATATTATCTTCTTCCAACACCCCCTTTGAATTATAAGCACCCCCTCGAAAATTTTAAATAACAAAGGGGGTCGTGTGACACCTTGTTAAAAAAAGATTTTAGTCCTTTGTTCAGCAGTATAACGTTTTTTAAGTTTGGTGCAATCATAACGGAGAAAAGTGATTTTTAAGATTGTAAAAATTTGATGTCATAATATTTAGAATGTATTTTTCAATGTACTTTACAATTAAATTAAATGTTCAAAATAACCACCATTCACTTCTTGGCAATAACCGACGCGATTTTGGAATTCGCATGGTACATTTTTATGACCTCGGGGGTTATTTTGTTAATTTCTTCAGTTATCCTAACTTTTAAATCAATAATATTGCTTGATCTATTGAAATATACTTTAGAAATAATCAGGTATATTCGTGTCTGCTCTGCTCTGCTAAACATTATTGAAGTTAATAAAATATTAGTCGAAAAGCTCAATAAACAATTGATATGACTCTAGTAGGCTGCTATCATTTAGGTATTTAAAGTTACTAAAAGACAGCAGTATAATATCTGTGTGCGTATTAAATTTAATTGTGGCTCATTTGTCCGAGACTTAAAGAATAGACATTTTAATTATGATTGGTTGTGGTAATAAAACAAGAACTAAAAAGGAGGTTTGTAAAATGTTTATTAATAAATACCCTGGTCAACAAGTGTCACAGTCTACAGTTAGCAAAATTAAAAAGATGTTTTGTTATACTGGACATGTAAAAAATATTTAAAAGTCAGGTAGAAATTTTTAATTTACTAATGAAAAAAAGTTAGATACTTCTAGAGATCGAGGAAAATCCGCCATAAGGCAACTCGAGAACTTGCCGTTGCCTCAGTCAATGATGTAAGTAAATAATATATTTTGAGAGTTTTGCATAAAGAAAAATACCACCTTTACAAAGTTCAGTTGGTTCAGAAGTGAAATGAAGATGATCCTGACAGAAGGCAATAATTCTATTAAATGATGATGAACAGAATGAATGCATATTTGTGGTTCATAAACAAAATAGTTTTTTATGATGAAGCGACGTTTCATGTAAACGGAACGGTTAACAAATAAAACTGTAGATATTGGAGCGGAGAAAATCCTCACTGGGTATGTGAGACTCACACGCAATATCCTAAAAAAAGGTAACGTTTGTGCTATTATCATTAACAATAAAATTATTGGTCCTTTTTTTTGAGGGTACAGTTCATTTTGAGGTTTATCTAGATTTTTTGATTAACTTTTTAGTGCATACATTAGGTACGAAGATTTTTTCCTGATGTTAATCATTAAAATGAGATAAATCGATCTATTTACAACTAATAAGACGGAGCTCCACCGCATTTTGCACTTTTAGTTAGAAATTATTGAAATGAGGTTTTTCTCAATAGGTGGATTGGAAGACCGAAAGGTGGTAGAACGATCGAATGGCAGGCTAGATCCCCAATTTGACTTCTCTTGATTACTTCTTATGGGGATATTTAAAATCTGAAGTAAATTTTAATAGACCAAACAGTATTGCTGATTTAAAAGTTAGGTTAACGGAAGAAATTAACAAAATAACCCCCGAGGTCGTACAAAATGTTGTACGAGAATTGCAAAATCGCCTCGGTTATTGTCAAGAAGTGAATGGTGGTCATTTTGACATTTAATTTAATTGTAAAGTACATTGAAAAATACATTCTAAATGTTATGTGACATTATTATCATTCAACCTAAAGTTTTGTGATAAAGACATTATCAAAATTTTATATCTTAAAAATCACTTTTCTCTGTTACGATAGCACCAAACTTAAAAAACTTTATATTGCTGAACAGAGGACTAAAATCCCTTTCTAACAAGGTGTCACACGACTACCGTTGTTATTTAAAATTTTCGAGGGGAAGCTTATAGTTCAAAAGGGGTGTTGGAGAGGGTTTAATATTTTTATATTGTAAAATGTCAATTTAAGGCTTATCCTCGATAATTGTAACGGTAAAATTCAGAGAGATGTTTATTTCAAAAATATCTTTCTTTACAAAAACAAAATCCATTCACGAAGAATATTCTAAACGTCATCTTGTACTAGAGGTAAGCTTTATACCTACCTTATACAACCCCCTATTGTGTAAAGTCTTGGGTCTATACAATAAACGACTGGGCGGCCTTCTATTCAGTGTGGTTTTGAAATAATGTTGAATAAAAACATTCATGAAATTAAAATTAAATTAAAATTAAAAGAATTTACGTCTATTAGTAGAAGTGCGATTTATAAAATTAGTACTTGAAGCATAAATCGCGGGAGGAATATGTGCATCAGTTTTCAAATATTTATTATTTACTATATAATTTCTAAATTGAACCACTTTCACTTCTTTAGTTAACAATGTATCTGTTTTGACAACTAAATAGGTAATTAGACAAAATAATTATTAATTTTAAAACAGGAGTTTAAAGAATTAGAAAGAGGTAGCCCGGGCCCAGTTAAATGGTCAAGCTTAATCCAGTGGAAGCAATAAGGAGGATTATTTTTCGTTTTGGCACAGCTGACATGCTCTCTCTAGTACTACAACCCATGAAACTGTGGTAAAAAGCATGCTTTATTTATACGGTTGTGAAACACGACGATTAACAGAGACAGATTAATATCGAAGAAAGATATCTCGTCGAACTTAATGCAATAAAGTATGAGAATAGAAGGTACAGTCATGGATGGCATACAACGAAAGCAGCTCAAATGGGTACAGGTCCAATAAATGAAAGACAAGAGACTCCTAAAACAAGTACCTGTATGAACACCTACCGTAATCCAGAAGAGAGGATTACCTTAGAAAACACGGATGGAAGGAATAAGAAACTTAATGAGCTCGAAAGAACCTAAAGAACAATGGAACAACCGAATTGAATGAAAAATGAACGTCGGAAGACATTTTATAAGGATTATATCATATTATAGGTACATTTTTTGGACTAAAAATAAATTTGAAGAAAAATAAGTTCATGGTATTTACAAAAGCACAAAGCATCAAAGTTAAGCTAGTACTAGATAATACAGAAATTGAACAAATATCTTTGTACAAATACCTTGGAGCATGGATCACAGAAGATACTGATTAGACAAAAGAAATAAGATGCCGCATTGGAATTGCACGGTCAACTTTTAATAGAACGAGAAAACTTTTTTGTAATCGAGATATCAATATATCGCTCCGGATAAGAATGCTTTGATGTTATATTTTCTTTACCCTTTTATATGGGATTCAAGCTTGGTCACGGATCGCAAAACAACCGAACAAGTTCTCGAACAACTAGGAAAACAATGCGAAGTTTTAAATTCCATAAAAATCAGGAAATTAGAATACGTGGGGCACATCATACATCACACATCAAGACGTAAAATCTAGTGGTTACGTAATCTCCGTGAATGGTTTGGATGCAATTCAACTGAACTATTCAGGCGCATATCCAACAAAATGATAATTGCCAGAATGATTTCCAATCTCCGATAGGAGTGGAACTTGAAGAAGAAGAATAAGTACATTATTATTATATCATATTATATATATATATATATATATATATATATATATATATATATATTTATTTATATAATATATGATATAAACGATATTGAAAGAGGTTACAACATAGACAATCAACAAAATCTACATCGACAACTACACAGTGAACACCCAACAAAAATAGAAGTGTCAAATGCCGTCCTAAAACTCAAAGACAATAAAGCCACAGGAATCGATTAAATCTGTTGGAAAATATATAAGAAAAGGTGATGATCAGCTTTTTGCAGTAACCCATAAACTTATAGTACTTATATGGCAAAATGAATTTGTTCCAGAAGAGTGGCTAAATGAAATAATATACGTTGCATAAAAAGGACGATTAACTGGATTGTAAGAACTATAGAGGCATTACTCTGTTAGCATCTTCACCTGTTAGCACCCTGCTTGGCAGGGTAACATATCAGATTAATTTACGGTTGCAAAAGGCTTAAGACTGGGAGATCCTTTATCCACTACATTATTCAAATTAGTATTAGAAACTGTAATCAGAAAATGCAGCATGAAGATGGAAGAAACGATCATGAAAAATGAGCACCAGTGCATGGCATTTGCTGATGATCTAACGATCCTAGCAAAAACCGAGTAAGAATTAAGAAGAGTTGTGAAGAAAATCATCGAAGAAGCACAGAAATTTGGATTGGAACTAAATGAAGACAAAACTAAATATATGATCATAGAAGGAACAGAAGGGAAAAAAGAAGACTTTAGTATGAGGTCAGTAAGTGGTAAAAGCTATAGTTTTAAAAGGGTGGACAAATTTGAATACCTAGGTGTAGTTTTCGATGAAAATGGAAAAGATAAATGGGAGCTCGTAGCCAGAATAGCAAAAGGGAATAAAAAATTAGGTGGTTTAAGTGCCCTACTGAACTCAAAATACGTTTCTAGACAAGGTAAACTCAGAATATATAAAACAGTAATTCTACCCACAGTAACATATGCCGGTGAGCCTGGACATTAAATAAGAAGGAAGAGGATACTCTGGAAAGATGGGAAAGGAAAATATTGAGATGCATATTCAGAGGATGAAAGACAGAAGATGGTTGGGAAAGAAGAACCAACAATGAATTAATGGCTTTATACAAAGAACCTACTATTACCAAGTTCGTCAAGGCACAAAGAATCAGATGGTTGGGACATGTGGAAAGAATGGCAGCAAACAGAATTCCTAAACTAGTAATAACCAGAAAATTAATCGACCCCAAAAGAAGAGGTAGACCCAGAACGAGGTGGATTAGTAAAGCGGAGGACGACCTTAAACACGTGAAGGTGAGGGAATGGAAAAAAAAGCACAAAATAGAAGCGAATGGAAAAATATTGTACACCAGGTCCTTCAGAGTAGTTAAGAATGTTATATATACATATTTACGTTAAAGTTTTGTTTAAAATAATTGTAATTAGTTAATATTAGAATTATGTTGTAAAAAAAATGCTTTAGGCCTTAACGGCCTATTGTGCGTAAAAATAAATAAATAAATAATAGAGTGCAAAAATCGAAAGAATCGCGTTTTTTGCATTAATTGTTAATCATTAAAAAACGGCTCCGAACATTACGCAGGAAACAGGTAGGTTTTCTTCTTATAGGTCTACAATAACTAAAAAAGTTGTCAGCTACCTGGATTATTGAGTGTCACAAGAAAATCCTTATTAGCCTGGACTAATATGGCTGGACAAGCAAGTGAAGAAACAAACAAACGTTGAAAATAAATATTCCTATAAATATAAATAATCAAATTCCATATTCAAATACAGCAAAATATTTGGGTATTGTCCAATAAATATAAATAATCAAATTCCGTATTCAAATACTGCAAAATATTTGAGTATTACTCTAAGCTTTTATGTAAAGAAGAAAAGAAAATAATAATTCTGATTGAAATACAAAAAAATGTACTGGCTGATTGACCAAAATTCTACGCTGTTTCTACATAATAAATTATTATATAAGCAAATACTGAAACAATAGTATTATTATAAAAACAGTATAAACATTTAGAAGGAAAATGTTACAAATTAACAGAAAATATTTCTATTCATATAAAAATTTAATCAAATTATAGGTACTTATTATAGGTACTGCTTATTTATATAAAATTTCCTCAATCGGAACATAAACTTCTTCGTGAACTACATATTTAAAAAACAATTAACACACTGGTTTGTCAAAAGTCGAAATAAACCCTAATAATGTTATTCAACATTATTTATGACCCACCTTCGAGAGGGTATTATACTTCTTACCTAACCAACCTAACCGTGTCGACGAGAATCCAGAAACTATCGACAAGGACAGCCTGTACTGGCCGAGAGAGAAAGTTACATTTAGCAAAATTTGAGATTTTAAAAAAGTTTATACCAAATAGCTGCTTTGTGTTACACTTTATGTTAAAAATAAAAACAGATTCGGAAAGTGGGTCAAATTCTGTAGTGCCCTATTTCAAAAAAAAATTTTTTACGTTTATTTTAACCAAAAATATTTGAAAAAAAAATATTGTTTAAACAATTTATTAATTTACAACTAAATAGTACACTAGAACTTTTTAAGACCTTTCATATAAAAAAAGAATCATCTCAATATCTGCCATAGTTTTTGCGTTATTTGATATAAACTTTTACATTGGAACTTAGGTATGCCCAGAAACGCAAGGAACGGCCTTAAGAATAAAAATCGACATTTTTTAGGTTTTTTTCACATAGTACATAATACCGCTAAAAATGAATTTATTCCATACATATGGACCGCATGGTATAAACGGCAGTGAGATAGAACAAATCCAGGAATATATCTACCTAGGCCAAATTCTGAGACTTGACAAAGAGAACCAAAGTGCGGAAATTACTAGAAAAGCAAGACTTGCATGGGCAGGATTTGGAAAACTTAGTTGGATACTTAAGAACAACAATGTTACAACATGTTATGGTAAAGAGCATTATGCATTATAATTAGGGATGGTTCAGTCAAATTTTTTAATAATTGATTTTCAAATCACAATAAAAAATTTTCTTGATTCATTTCTCCATGGTAGTCCATTAAAGCCGATTTAGAGGCAAATATAGCCTCTGCACCCTCAATGAAGCCATTTTTATTACCAGCATGAAGAATAATGTAACTACAAAAAGAATTATTTTAACACCTTTACTTTTTCAATATAATTAAATATTATTACCGTTTTCCATCAGTTTTAATAGATCGTACACTTCTTTTATTGTCATCTTGCCAAGAGCGACATATAGATCCATTCTGAAAAATCCAAGTTTCATCTATAAAAACAAACTTATATAGTCCTTGGTAACTACAGGAATTTGATATTATCTATCTAAGACCACTGTAAAATTTGGATCTTTTATCATCTAAGGATACAGATATTTGACCCCCTAAGGGCCATTCTGGTTACGCCATTGACCAGTTTAGAGTAAGTTGAGTAGAGAGGTTCAAAAAACAAATAATTTTATAACCATGAATATTTTCTACTATAATGTGTGATATATCGTTGGAAAGAGAAAAGTTCAGAAAATAATTTTCAACCATAATTAAAAAAAAAATAAAGACATTCAATTTTCGGACTTTGACTGCCCTTAAACCATTCATTGTTTACGAATCTTTAGAAAACTAATAAGTATTTTTGAAAAATGTGAACACAAAATGAAAGATTGCATTATTGCTGAGTGCCGAAAGTTCCTGAAATCTTCTACGTTTCATAAGCGCAAAGAAAAGAGAAAATTTCATTCAAAAGAAATTTCTTGTGTGTTGTTATTTACTTTCGGCTTACGGTGATAATGTAGTTTTTCGTTCTGGGTTTAAATTTTTCAAAAATAGTTTTCTCAGGATTCGAAAAAAATGAATGCATTTAAAAAATGTTCATCTGAAATTTTGGGCCTGCGCTCTTATCTTAATACACTTTATGATATCTAACGAAAAGTATACTTACTACGTTCATGCATACTGTAAATTGTATAACGAATTTCGATTGTATTTTGATAGTATTTGTAACTTTCTTAGACCTGGTACGTTTTTTGGGCGGTGATATAAGTGTATTAGTTTTTACGGCCTGAGAAATAGAACTCACAGTTGAAACATGTAAATTTAAAGCTGCAGCTACACGCTAAAACAAGAATCTATATTTTAAGCATCTACAATAATATACAAAACATACATTTACATACTTTTCTAACAGCAGTCACGGATAGAATGGGGCCGTTATTATCACGTTCCTGTTCAAAATAATGAATCAAAGAAGCTACCATCTCTTTACAACGATTATTTAAATTCTTACGGGGAATTTTTGAAATAAAACAAACTAATTTTTTTCTAAAAAGAATATATTTTATTAAATAGTTAAAAATATAAAACAAGAGATATTCCCTTTAAAATTCAAAATATTAAGGTACAAAAAGTGTCAACACCGCAACTGTCAAATAAGTGTTACTAATTTATGCCAAAATTTTACCTTCGTTCGATTACAGTTACAGTGTGTTCCTAAGAAATGTTCTTGATAAAAACTATTTATAATGGATTTATACATATTAAATGAAACATATTATTGTGTATTTCTTTAAGTTAATATTAATAGAAATTTTTAAATATTATTATATATATTATTATAGTATGTAATAAAATATGTCTAGTGGCTGTAATGCCAGTGTACTCGGTAAAGTGATTCTAAAAAGAACACACCTAAACCCTAAATATTTCGTATTGGTATCATATGACGTCACAGGCTATGACGCCGATGACGTGCATCGTTATATAAATTAGATGAAGAGTACACAACTGTCATTTCGTTCGTAAGTATTATAAACATTAGAATTACGTATATGGGCGTAGTACAGGGATGTGATATTACTTAATTCTTGACATGAATTGAAATTTAATTTTGTGAAATAAAGTAAATTTTGTAGTATTATAAATACATTTATTTATTTTTTCTAATCTACACTATAATTGCTATAAATTTGCTATAAATCTACACTATGATACGGCTCTGACCTTGGTTTAGCAAACCACATTTAGGTTAGCTCCGATAATATCGTTTAAATCTAATAGATTAAAGTGATCCAAAATAGTTAAAAGTGTTTACTACAAAAATCTACAGTGCCTTTCATCGATTGGTCTACAATCGCAGTGAGTAAAATTAATATTCTCAATAATAGATAATTACAACATATTCTAAAAGTCAACAAAATTATCACAAAGGCCGCTTCAACCGGTTTCAGAGCGCGTTTTATCCAAAACTCTGCTGATAATACAGAGCCGGATTGGCACGGGTAAAAAATTGACTATGATAAATAAATTTAAAGACAAAAATTATTAACCAAAAATGAATCCAAAAGAGAATAATCCTTCAAAAAACACCACACTGTCTACATACTGAAATATACTAACTTCATTCAAATATCCGGCAAAAGACCAAGCTATTGTACTATCTGCCATAGAAGGAATTAAAATTCATGATTATATAGTTGCCATTGAATCACTTGTCCTTCCAAAGAACATCGTTTTTGCCTCGAAAATTGCAAACAACCGCATTTGCATTTATTTATCTTCTAAAAGAATAGTAGACCAACTCATTGATTCACACAAATACGTCAAAATCAGCAACGTGCAAGTAGAAGTCCGCAGATTAATAACTCCAGCATTAAGATTAGTCATCTCGAATGTTTGTCCAACCATTCCAAACGAAGTTATAGAAGAAGAACTCAAGAAAATGGGAATTATAGCCATATCAAAAATGACATTTCTTCGAGTGGGTATGTCTGAGACAGAATATAACCATGTTCTAAGTTTTCGGCGGCAAATCTACATCAATCCATTAGAAAACTTATCCATAACAGACTCTTTCAACATCTCTTTTGATTCCACAACATATCGAATATACCTTTCTATAGACGAATTTAACTGTTCTAAATGTCGAACAATAGGACACCGAGAAGTTGACTGCATTCAAACAACGGATTCGCCCAGTGAACAAATGGAAACAGAAGTACCTGAAAATCCTAATTCAAATAACCAAACCAATATAGAGCTAACTGAAACCACCAACAAAACTCCATCTGAAGTCAACATTCCCTATAACCCTCCAGCTCCTACCCTTTCTATAACTAGCAACGATAACCCATCTTTAAATAAAGATAAGGCCAAAAGACAATTATCAAATTCTCCAGATGTTTCTGATATTCCCACATCACAAGACGTCTTCTCTGTTCCCAAAACATCTAAGCCAAAAAAGAGGGCCAAGTCGACTGAAAATACATTTGCTGTCCTCGATCCTATTAAAAACTTAATAGAACAAAAAAATCCGCCCTTTCCTATAGGTTATTCAGAAATATGCCTATTTTTAGAAAATGCCACTAACTCTAAAAACCCTGAACTTATAGCAAAAGAATACACCAATGAAATATCCGAAATTATTGACATTCTCACTTTTATCCACGCAAATATTCAAAATCCCTCTTTAAAAAGAACAATTACAACTATTAAGAAAAAATTATCCTCAAATTATTATTCATCTACAGAAGAATCTGACAACGACACAATTAGTCAGGATAAATAATGTCTGACACATTTTTAATTCAATGGAACCTAAACGGATTCTACACCCACATTGAGCAATTAAAACTTCTTATAAACGATTTCTCCCCCATTGTAATTTGTCTACAAGAATCTCACTTTAAAAACAATTCTGTTACACTTAGAAATTATGTGCCATTTCTGAAAAACAGAAATGGAATGCATGCTAGTGGTGGAGTAGCTACTTTCATTCGTAATGACACTGAAGCAAAAATCATTCCACTTATTACAAACCTGGAAGCTGTGGCTGTGTCAATTACCTACAGTAAAAACATCAATGTTTGTAATATATACTTACCGCATCCTAACCAAGACGACATAAATGAACTAACAGCACTCATAGAAAAAATACCCCATCCCAAAGTAATTCTAGGCGATTTTAACTGCCATCACCCAGCGTGGGGTAGCCAAAAAATCGACAAATGTGGCAACTTTCTACACAGTCTGATAAATAAATCAAATTTAATCTTATTAAACACTGGAAAGCCAACAAGATTCAATTCATATAACGGATCATTCTCTGCAATTGACCTGACTCTGTGTAGCCCATCACTAGCACACATGTTTCAATGGAACACAACAAAAACTCTACACGACAGTGACCACTTCCCCTTACTTATTTCAATCGAGACAAACCAACCTCTAAATCCGAATGTATATCAAAGATGGAAAATAAAATCAGCAAACTGGGAACTTTTTCAAAAAGACTTGGAAGACGAGATGAAAAATTATGAGATATCAAATGACATTCACAAAACCGTCACGGACTTTAACAACATTATCTTAAATTGTGCATCTACATCTGTAGGAAAAACTAAACCGTGTAAAAGGCAACCGGTACCTTGGTGGAATCAAGAAATCTCTCGGGCCTTGGCTGCTAGCAAGCACGCCTTTAATGTTTTTAAGAGACACAAAACAGAGGAAAACCTAATAAAATTTAAGAGATTGAGAGCTAGTACACGATTCTTAATAAAAAAGAGTAAGAAGGAGACCTGGATTGAATATGTTAGAAGCATTAACACATCCACACCAGCAAATATAATCTGGAACAAAATAAAGAAAATAAAAGGATCAAGTTCACCTTACTCAATAAATGCACTTTCATATAACAACCAAATCATCTCTTGTAGAAACGAAATTCCTGAAATTCTAGTAGAAGTATTTCAAAAAAACTCTAGCGATTCTGTACTAGATCCGATCTTTTCTACACACAAGACTACCACAGAATTTGTGGACATCAAAATTCGCAACCAAATCTCTCCCATAAATGTACCCATAACTTTGCAAGAATTAGATTTTTCTCTTTTAAACTTAAAAACCACATCTCCAGGTCCTGATGATATTCCATCCATATTTTTAAAAAATTTACCCCAAAAATGCAAAAAGATACTTTTAGACATCTTTAATCACATCTTTTTAAATCATTACTTTCCTGATAATTGGACCAAAGCTATTATAATCCCAATTTATAAACAACACAATCCAAAAGATTGTCCCACATCTTACCGTCCTATTTCCCTCACCTGTAGCATGTGTAAACTTCTCGAGAAGATTTTAAATTACAGGCTTACATGGTATCTAGAAAATGAAAATCTCCTGACCACAGTTCAAAGTGGTTTTCGACGAGGAAGATCTGCTAACGACAACTTAGTGGCACTTGAGTCAACTATTCATGATGCATTCTTACTAGATCAGAAAGTTATAGCAGTCTTTTTTGATGCGAATAAAGCTTTCGACACAACATGGAGATACCTCATATTAAATAAACTTGATAAATGGGGAATTCAAGGACATATGCTTGCGTTTATAAAAAACTTTCTGAATAAAAGGGAAATACAAGTCAGAGTAAATGGATACACCTCTACCACTAGAATACTTGACAACGGTGTTCCACAAGGTTCTATTTTAAGCCCAACTTTATTTTTAATTGCATTTAACGATGTAAAAAATACAATTAAGCCTCCTATAAAAGCAAACTTATACGCTGATGATTTAGTTGTGTATATTAAATGCAAAAATATTACATCTGGGGCTAAAATACTACAGAACTTTCTATACAAAATCGAAGAATGGTCTTCTAAAACAGGCTTCCTCTTTTCAACTAATAAGACAAATTACACAGTTTTCAGCAAACGCAAGAATATCATTCCTGTTTCGTTAATATTTAACGGTCAAAATATATCTCATTCAGAGGAATCGAATTTTTTGGGCCTAACGTTTGATTACAAATTAAACTGGAAAACACACATTATGACTTTACAACTAACTTGTCAAAATAGAATAAACTTGCTGAAAATTCTATCCAATAATATATGGGGAGCTGATTCTAGTATTCTGCTTAACCTCTACAAATCAATTATTCGCAGTAAACTAGACTACGGTGCAATATGCTACGATACAGCAAATAAAACGTTTCTAAAAAACCTTAACACAATTCAAACAACAGCTCTAAGATTAGCCGTCGGTGCCTTCAGAACCAGTCCTGTAAGCAGCTTACAAGTAATATCAAGAGAACCCCCTCTACATCTAAGACGACATCTACTTAGTTTAAATTATGCAGCAAGAATATCTTCCAATAAAAAGCACCCATTATATTCTGAGATTATTAACGCTCCTACATCCAATTTGTATAGAAACAAACAATATAAAGACAAACCCTTTAGGGAAAGAATCAATCAAAAAGGATTTAATTGCAATGAATTCAAATTATCCATAACTACAAAATTAGACTTTCCTCCATGGCTTACCCCCTTACCTATCACCGATTTAACTTTAACACAGTACCCAAAAAATACCACAAATCCTAACCTTATCATTAACGCATTCAAAGAAATTATGGAGAAGTATCCAAATCACCACATAATATACACAGATGCATCAAAAACTGAAAGTGGCCATGCTGCAGCCTTCACAAATAAAAATTACAAATATGCCATTAGAATTCCACAGCATTGCAGCATTTACACCGGAGAAACCACAGCGATATTAGAAGCTATCAAAAAATCCTCTTCAACGACTGAAAATAATATTTTAATCATCACAGATTCACTCAGCGCAATTCATGGAATTAACCAACTTTACCCTAGCCATCCTATTGCACAAAACATAAGAAATGAACTTAATGCACTACACCATATAAATAAAAAGGTTACATTTATCTGGATACCTTCACACATTGGCATTAAAGGCAATGAGGAAGTTGATCAATTAGCATTAAAATCCATCAAAAATGAAAATGTTCCAGAAATTACTAAATATCCCCACACCGACCATAAACGACAGTCCATGAATCATATAATAAATTTATGGCAAGCAACCTGGGATGCAACAGACTCTAAGTTGAAAACAATAAAGCCTCGAGTAGACTCTAGCCTACCACAACAAGGAAAAAGAAGAGATCAAGTAATTGTAAATCGTCTTCGAATCGGCCACACAATACTAACGCACCAACACCTTCTAAACAAAGAACCAGCTCCAATTTGTACCTACTGCTCTACTCAACTCACGGTGAAGCATATAATAGTCGACTGTCCGCAGTTCCAACCTCAGAGAACATGCCGAGGAATTAGTGGAAACCTGAGAAGTGCGCTTACGACAAATATCTCGGATTTATTGCAGTTTCTAAAAGACATAAACATTTATAACAAACTGTAATTTAACAAACTGTACTATTGTGTATGTCCCCCCACTAATAACCCCTGGTGGTTGATGTGGGTTTTGTATGTTTAAATAAAAAAAAAAAAATCTACACTATAATAATTTCAATGAAATATATGCAGGTTCCCAGTAAAGAATCAACAGCTGCTGGATATGTGGTTGTCTATGTTCGGCTTAAATAAAGAACAAGTAACCAAAACTGCTATGGTCTGCTCAGAACACTTTAGAAAGCATGATCTAATTATACAACCAAGTGGACGGGTTAATTTGAGGAAATGAACTGTTCCAATAAATATTTATCATAAATCACCAGAACTAAGCTAACTATAACGAATTTCTATGTAATTTTATTTAAATTCAATATTTCAGTTCTACAAACGATATGGAAAATAAAGAAACAACTTCAGTACAGTGATAGACTTAAAAGACGTATTTCTATCAACAAAACCTGTGAAAATTACCGGTATCGGTTATTATCTATTTAATTTCTACTTTGTAAGCAGTTTAATTTTTTTCTTTTTGTGATATAGTGTACGGAGTGTAAATAGCTCCCCCTAAATGGGGGAAGCTGTAAAAAGAAAGACGCCGTTAGGTGTAGCTATTAACCAGACAATGAGTGCAGATAACTCTAAATGTGATGTGGAGTCAGAAAATTATTTATCGGTCCCCGTACAAGACATGGATACCACTTCCAGTTCTGAAGAAACAGCTGGAACCAGTCGTCAACTCATTAGTGATAACGTACAGGATATTTATAAACAAAACAAAACACCCAAACTCTTTAACCTAAGAAATGGAGATAAGTATAATTGGAATAATATTTGTGTTTTTATCGAACGAAAAAAATATTGAAAATGCCGGCCGTCTTCATCCCTTATTTGTAGATGTCTTACACAAAAAGCTAAATGTTAAAAATATTAATCAAATTAGATCTGTTCGAACAAATAGAATAAAAGTTAGTCTAAAAACATGTTCTGATACCAATGCTTTAGTAAACAATCCTCTTTTATCTGAAAATGATCTTGTAGCGTTTATACCAAATCATTTATTAGAAATTAAAGGATTGATAAAAGATATCGATACTCAATACGATACGAAATATATTTTAGATAACATAACATCTCCTTCAACAGTACTTGATGTTAAACGTACACATCGTAGAATAGAAAAGGATGGTGATATACAGTATGTCCCTAAAAAAACCATTATTGTAACTTTTAAAGGGAACACCTAACCTAATTATATTTCAATAAATAGTATATATTTTTCGGTAGAGCGGTTTTTCAGCAGAGTTACACAGTGCTTCAAATGTCTACGGTATGGTCACATTTTTAAGCAATGTAAAAATATTAAAGAAATATGTATTAAGTGGACGTAGTTAAGCAGAAAACGTCCAACCCAAAAAAAGTGATTGTTGGGAAATTGAGTTTAAAAGATTTTAGTGTGCCCTAGCTAAACTATGCATAATTTATTCGCCTGGCAATGATTTTAAGATAATGATATTCATCTCGTAGGCACCTCGTTTGTAATTTCTTTTAAATGTAAGTTTCAATGAAGTTATTTTGAAAATTTTAGGTTGGACGTTTTTAACAAAAAACAAAAATCCGAAAAAAATTTCGATAAAACATACTTATGTGGGTTGGAATCTTTCAGATAAATAAATAATGTCATATTTTTATAAAAATTTTAATGATCCAAAGAAACAAAATTACAATGATTTTCTTATGTAAATGTAAATTTAAAAAAAGTTTTAATTATTGTGGGTATCTACCTCAAAATCTAGAACTGGAACATTAAATCCATCAACGTCTTCGACTACATTAGCACTTGTAAAATTTTCATAAAACGGTTTAGCGTCTGAAGGAATTAGATGTAAATAGCTTTTAATATCGTTAATTTTATCCTCTGACAGGGGTTTACCATTGGGCCAGAGTTGCATAAGCAGCGCCGAAAAGCTCTCTGTATTTAATCGTCCTCGTCGCTCAATATCCAAACATACACTTTCATCGCCAAAATAACTAGGTTTCATAAAGATGTGGTAAGGATTTTCTTTTGTTAATATAATTTGTTTTGTCTCCAACCAATTTATTTTTTCTTTATTGGTGCCAACTTTTCTGTTTATTGTGGCCTTCTCGAGCTGGTGGGTACTCAAAAACCATTCCTTTTTCATTTGTGTAGCTGTTATTGGAGACTTTTTACGACATGAATTTATTATATTTATATAGTCTAAAGGTGTATATATTCGTTCTTGACGTTTGAGTTGACATTCTATATCCCCAAAATCTTTATCATTTGGTAGAAAACTATGGCCGGAAATCAGGAATTTAAATGTTATAGTTTTTATATTATGGCTGGTTTGAAGAAGACTGGCCATGAGGAGTGTTATTTTAATATTACGGTTCTGGCCTCCACAAGAATCAGACCACAATATAAGATGTTCAACAGTACTTTCTATGTTTTCTAAATATTTTACAATACAGGAACCAACCTCCTGAGCTCCTCTTCCAGCAGTTCCTTCAAGCCATACATAGGAATAACTCTTATTACGTTTGCCTGAAAATACACCGAGATTATACAAGCAAACTTGCCTCTTATAATATATTACATTGGTTGGAATTTTGGGTAAAGGTAGAGTTTTTTGAAGATCGTATGTTAAACACTCTACATTATCCTCATCTTTAGCTCGTTTTAAATCTGCCTTTAATGTTTCTCGTGATTTTTGGGCCAAATCCTGATGAGTGTCGAGTTCAATTTGTAAAAGTTGCTTTTTATGATCATCCGTTTCATTTTCTAGTTTTATTTTAAATGAATCACATACCTGGCATGTGTCCTTCTTGGGAACATTAAATCTCAAATTAAATTTTTCGTAAAAAATCCTCTTATAAATACCAAATTTCACAGGGTTTTGAACTTCAGATTTGTATAGATCATAAATCTTTAATAATGAGAGATGTGCCGGTAAAAATAATGCAGACGTGTTTTCACGACAGTAGTGCGATATGTACTTAGGCAGTTTATTGATCTGGTTGATTATTTCCTGAATTTTATTTTCAGGGACTTTGTTTAAACCACCTTGTTTTCTACCTCTTTGATCAAGAATTGGAGCACGATTGTTTACCTTTCTCAGAGCTGTTGTTACTCTTGACGGAGTTATTCTAAGACTATTGATAAACATTTGCCTACAAATACGCTGATTAAGTAAGGAATATTGTCTGGAATACAGACGTCTTTCAGTGTTTCTTCCATACATTCTTTTTTTCGGCATTTCGTGGATATTATTGGCAATAAAGATAGTTTGGGCATTATAAGACCCAAGACTCCAAAAACGATCAAATTCTTGTTTTCGTGACTCTGTAGAAATCAACTCAGAACATTTCATCGGGCAGTTACAATTGTAGTCATATTGAAATTCTTTAGCAGCTTTCAATTTTCCTTTGTAGTCAATGTAAGATTCATTTTTGTTCCTATTAATCTTTGATGTTGCTCGCGTCATTGCAAATTTCTTTTTTCTACCCTTCTTTGGACGACCTGATGTACTGGCTAAAAATGGATTATCATCACAACTTTCATTGTTATCGGAACTCTCTTCATGTGACGATGGTATAAACATATCAGAGGAACCGCTACTAAAGACATCACTTATTGACATATTCTGTAAGAATAAAAAGGTAGGTATTATTAGATAATATTTTAAATAAAAATTTCAAAAAATTATAGAAAGCGTCTATTTTAATTAAAGAAGTTAACTTTTAATCAATTACCAGGTACCAAAAAATAAAACAAATTCAATTCATTCAAATTAATCTTTTTCATAAAGTTTACTATAGGTACTCATCGAAAAATAATTTTCATATGCTTTACATTATTGTATAATTACTTTAATCAATAATAATTGATGATCATAATAATAGGTATCAATTTAACATTGGTATAATAAGATTAATACATATGTGTTTACAAAATTGTGTGTACCTAAGGAAGTTGTATTTTTTCTTTTAGATTGTAACAATAGGTACATCAAAGTTTAGTTTTCATTAAATAGAAATAATATAGCGAATAGCATTATAAAGCATTTTACTAAACAGTATAGGTACAAAGATTTAATACTTACATCATAATCATCAACAGAATCTATGGTAGAAGCTGATTCAAAACATCCAGTTTTCTCGTTTAAAACCATTTCACGAATACGACTATTGGATGACGATGGTTCGCTGTGACGGTAGAATTCTGTCACATTGGTATCATCCATATTCTACAATATATTTAAATTATGTAATGATGTATAAAATGCATTTATTTTAAAAATTTAGTAAACAACATAAACTTTTAGAAGCCGTGTCTTATAAACTGATTATTTTTTCGTGATTTTCGGCCAGATTAAAGAAATACCACAAAACTCTATTTTCTTCTATTTTCTTTATTTTTTTTTTAAGATTTAGTAACAAAATAAATTGAAACGTCGTAAAAAAAAGAGAGTTTTGTGTTATTTCTTCAATCTGGCCGAAAACCACGAAAAAATAATCAGTAAACAACATATAGTTATTTTTTAATAAAAAATTTCCGACTTACCTCAACATTGGTAATATTTGAATCAAATTCCACGCTAGACATTACACTATTTGTTTGGTTTTCCATAAGTTTTGCTAGCTCACACATGTATTTGCTTCTTTTCGACATAATTATTATTAAATAAGTATTTTTAAACCCGAACAGTCAGAAAAATCAGACACAACTGAATAAAAAGAAATGTTTATCAATACATAGGCACATTTACTTAAAACTAAAGGAAAGTGATTACTATGCTTAAGATGAGTACCTATAATAAATTAATTTTTATCGACCAAGTTCCAGGGTTTATACGCACAAGGCACGTTTTAAACATTAATAGGGCACATTCCCGTAATAAAATTTTATTATCGACCGAAATCGAAGATTCAAACTACTTTTAACATATTAATGAAATAGTAAACGTAAAATGATACCAAGTGGTTTGGACGATTTCTGATTATACTCTTATTTTTAACAAGTATACCGAAATTTATAAGTAGAAAACATCCAATTCACTTGGATGTTTTTAACACAAAAAAATGCACAGTAGTTTTGTTATCGCATGGAGCGTTAAAGTGATCCAACCCACTTAGCCTGTTTTAACCACTCTTTTAACACGATTACTTAGATCGACATACATTTTTTAGAAAAAATTCAACCCACTTGGATTTTTTATTATCAATGAAAATCTCAGTTAACCTAGTTTGTGGGTTAGAACTTTGACGATTATTAAAAGAGTATGTAATGTTTTCACTTGGACGGTTTCTGCATATTATAAAGCAAGAAATTATATGCTCGCTGGTGTAAAGAACTCATTTTTAACAATTTGTGGGTTGGACGTTTTCTGCTTAACTACGTCCAAGTGTAGTAATGTAAAAGCTGAAAAGCATGTTTGTCATGATTCAAAAATTCGCTGTTTATATTGTAAAACAAATGACCACGTTTCTATTTCAAGAAAATGTCCTCATTATGAAAAACAACGTAAAATTAAGAAGATTATGGTTGAACAAAATATTTCGTTTATTGAGGCAAAAGAATATTGTGAAATGTCTTATTCTGGAATATCTATAGACAACAGATTTTCTATTTAATCCAACTCCAATTTTGCGCCTTTACCAGCGGTTGAATCTAAGTCTGTAAATTCTAACTCCTTTTTACACACACATTTTAAGAATAATAGCAATTATGTTTTGCCCACCCACCCTACACGTAGTTCTACCAGCAATAGCAATAAAAAACGTCGAATTTCTAATGACAGTCCTCCTCCACAACCGATGTTCCCTTTTCAGTTTGGCCCTAATCAACCACTGCCTCCAAATAATAATCCACCAAATTATCAAAATTTAAATAATAAAAACATTGTAAAGTCAATTGCAGATTTTATAGTTGAATTTTTAAAAAGTATTCATACTATTGAAGATATCAAAAATCTGAATAATGATTTAATTCAAACAGGAATAAATAAAGTGTTGGAGGACACATGTAAAAAGTAACCTTCACTCCATTACCAAAGACACTAAATATTTGTCAGTGGAACGCACGTTCTGTTGTTTCGAATAAAAATAGTTTAATGCGTTATCTTGTAAATAATAATATTGATGTAGCAATAATAAGCGAAACATGGATTAAACCCAAAAAAGTATATAGTTTCGTAGGTTATAATGTAATTCGTAGAGATAGATATCTCTACGAATTATCAAGATAGATCATCATCATATCATCAAGATAGACATAATGGTTTTTCAGGAATTTGCATTTTGGTCAAAAAGTCGATTTCATACCTAGAATTAAGCAAAGTTTCCAATTTTAATGTCGACCTTCTTGTTTGCGGTATTAATATTAAATTCAACAATAAAACTTTAAGTATAATTTCCGTTTATAGGTCACCGGATATTAAAACTAACACAACTGATTGGGTAAATATTTTTTCGCAGTTTTCAACTCCATGTATTATTGGTGGGGATTTTAACGCGCATCATGCTACCTGGGGATCGCATAAAAACGATTCTCAACTCATTGAAGCAAGCAATAATTGCGATTTTGTAGTTATGAATACTGGCGAACGAGTTATGATCGTAATTTTGTGCAAAAGTGCAAGTAAATAGTCTAATTTATTTTGTGAAAGTTGTGCATATCAATCAAAAAGGCAGTAAGTGATCAATGAGATATTATTTTTCACTTAATTATTGCAAATAACAAACATTTTATTGTATATTACCAATAATATTACATTAACCAAGAAATTTTTCAATCGAGTTTTAAATTGATAAGAACTGGTTGGGTTCCCATCAGGGGACAGGGCCGCACTCACTCTTGCGGATAACACCTGTTATTTTAAAATAAATTTACCGAAGCAAACATGGATTTAAGTAATGCACAACAACTTGACTCCGAAGCATCTCAACTTAAAAGAACTGTACCAAAAAGCTACTCAGCAGTGACCAATCAATTTAAATTTCCTTTCAAAGAACAAGCCTTAGTGTTTAGTGCAATTGAAAATACTCCACTTCAAGACTACCTAATTCCTCTTGGTAATATAGTTCAACCAAAAAATATCATTTTCGCCTCCCGCCTTTCCAACAACCGAATTTGCATGGACCTTTCCACCAAAAATATCCTAGATGAGTTTTTAGATAACCATGGTCAAATCACTATCCGAGGAGAAGTTTTAAGAGCTAGACGGCTTATAACACCTGCTGAAAGAATTGTTATGTCAAACGTATGCCCGACCATTCCACATAATATCCTTGAAAAAGAACTACTTAAAATTGGTCTAAATCTTGTATCTCCCATAACATTTCTAAAAATTGGTGCAAATCTTCCCGATTATAGCCATATCCTTAGCTTTAGACGGCAAGTATATGTTAGCCCTCATAATTTAACCATCCCAAGCGCCATAACAATATCATTCGAAAACACAAACTACACAGTATTCTTTTCACAAGATGGGAACGTCTGCTTTAAATGTAAGAAACCAGGACACGTGGCAGCAGCCTGCACCGAACCTACAAGTATATCTGAAATACATCAAACTCCACTAAGTTCTACAGCTTCTAATATCACAACTATAGCTGATTTGACTGCACAAACTGTAACAGAAACACAACTATCAATGTCGCTATCTAACCAAACTCTACCTCCAATATCACACCAAAATATCCTTTTGCCACATACCGAGTCAGAATTACCTAATGTAAATACAGAAGAAACAGGAAATAAAAAAACGCATTCAAAACGCTCTATAAATGAAGTCATCTCTCCAGAAACTGACACTGCGCCTCAAGAAAGCCCATTTGTAACACCAAAATCCACAGGAACTCGAAAAAAGCCAAAGAAAACTAAACCTGGAGTAATGCATTCGAATTTATCCTTTTCATCCATGATAGAACCAGCCAAAACCTTCATTAATAATCACGAACCACCATTTCTACTGAACAGTGAACAATTAGCCCTCCTACTAGACAACACTGCCGGCTTATCTAATCCCATAATCTCAATCAAGGATTTCACATCTGATTTGCAAGGTCTCTCTCACATGTTAAAACAAATCCGTCCTTATTTAAAAGAAAGGTCAATAAAAGCGAGATTAACCAACTTAAACAAAAAAATATTTGCTTATCTTGGAGAGGTGGGATCTGAATTTGAAAGTGATGCATCACAAACCAGCACCTATTAGCAGCTATCGTTTAGTTTTTATTTTTTTTTTTTCTTATTTAAATTTTTCATTTCTTATTTTCAACTCGATCATACAATGGAATATCGATGGATTGTTCCATCGCTTGGCTATGCTACAGATTATCATTGCCGAAAATTGTCCAGACATAATCTGTCTACAAGAGACCAATTTAAAACCCCAACAGAAATACAATCCTAAACAATACATGTGCTTCCGTAAAGACAGGATGCTTGTTAACCATGCTAGTGGTGATGTTATGACATTAGTAAAAAAATCTTTCAATGCAAATTTATTTCCCGTACTAAGCAATTTAGAAGCCATAGTCATCAAAATTGATTCCTTAATGTCATTTTATCTATGTAATATCTACATTCCTCCCAACTCACAGGTAAATTATACAGATATACTGCACCTCTTACACAAAATTCCAACACCATGTATAGTCGTCGGTGACTTTAATGGACACAATATAATATGGGGATCTTCTAACACAAATACGATAGGAAGAATAATAGAAAACCTAATACATAATGTTAATTTAAATTTTCTTAATGATGGAACCCCCACGAGGTTCAACTCAGCATCAGGAGAATCCTCGGCAATTGACCTAAGTCTATGTGATCCAACTTTAACTCCATGCTTATCCTGGGAAGTGTTGTCGTTCACCTACGGCAGCGACCACTACCCCATAAAAATCGCAATACTAAACCCATACCGGAACCAAAAGACACCTTTGTCTTAAAATGGAAAACAGATAATGCTGATTGGGTGAGCTTTTCAACATATATTGATAATTCCGTAGAGAGCTGTAAAATAAATTACTGTGATATCGATAGAACAATCACCAATTTTAATGAGTTAATACTGAAAAGTGCAGAACTCTACATTTAAAAAACCAAAAAAATTCACAATCATCATCCAGTACCATGGTGGAATAAGGATTGCGAAGAAGCAATACGGCAAAGTAAAAAAGCTCTAAATAGGTTTAAACGGCACAAAACTCAGGAAAGTAAAATATAATTCAAACGGTTAAAAGCTAGAGCCCAATTAATCATAAAAAATTCAAAAAAAGCCTCATGGTCAAAATACGTCTCAGAAATAAACAGTTCTACTCCAATGAACGAAGTTTGGAAAAGGGTAAAGAAAATATCCGGTTTAAAGTATTCTTCATCAATTAGCACTCTTAAAATAAACAATACCACAGTCTCTTCTTCACAAGATATTGCTGAAACTCTTGCTTCCACCTTTGAACAACATTCCTCTAGCGAAAACTACGACAATAATTTTAGAGACTACAAGCTAAAGAAAGAACGCGCCATCCTGTCTCTAGAAGAATCCCACGAAAACCCCCTATCTCAACCTCTTACTATTACAGAACTAAATAACTCCTTACAAGATATGAAAAACTCAAGTCCAGGACCCGACAATATTCCTGTTGTATTCCTAAAGCATTTATCAACCTTAGCAAAACAACATATTTTGCAAATTTTCAATCAAATTTGGCAGCAACGACAATATCCGTCTATATGGGCAAAAGCCACAATTTTGCCGTTTTTAAAATTCAGAAAACCTCGACTTGATCCAGAATCATACCGACCCATCTCTCTAGCATGTGCCATGGCTAAATTAATGGAGAAAATAGTCAATGCCCAGCTTATGTGGACACTGGAAAAATCTCATTTCTTCTTATCAGAGCAAAATGGCTTCAGACGTAACCGGTCAGCAATTGACAACATCGTAGACTTACAAAGTGATATCCAAGAAGCGTTAGCAATTAATCAAATGTGCATAGCTATTTTCTTCGATCTAAAGAAAGCCTTCAATACATGTTGGAGATTTAACATCATTAAAAAATTGCACGCATCCAATATTAGAGGACACTGCTTAGCCTATATCGAAAATTTCTTAAAAGACTTTTCTTTCCAAGTAAGAGTTAACAACGTTTATTTTGATTTTTATACTGCAGAAAACGGTACCTCACAAGGCTCAGTAATTAGTCCTACCCTATTCTTAGTTGCCATAAACAACATATTAAACAAATTACATAAACCTCTCAAAGCTCGCCTCTACGCCGACGATTTAGTGGTGTATATTAAAGGAGCACAAAAGGAATCTATGTGCAGAATAGTTCAGACATTTCTAACCCAACTAGATGAATGGACGGCTAGTACGGGCTTCAAATTCTCCGTTACAAAGACAACTGGTGTGGTGTTCACGAAAAAATCATCCATTACACCAGTCGTTTATCTTCACAACAGCATCATTCCATTCCAAAACTCCGTGAAATTCCTTGGTATGTGGCTGGATCAAAAACTTTCCTGGAAAAAGCACATACAACACTTGGCGCTAACATGCAACAAAAGACTTAATTTGCTTAAAACCGTATCAAATCGTTTCTGGGGTTCTGACTTCTCTACACTACTCCTTCTGTATAAAACACTAATTAGATCCAAACTCGATTACGGTTCAATTGTTTATGCCTCTGCAACCAAGAGTACCCTAAAACCATTAGATACAATTCACAATGCCGCACTTCGGATCGTTCTCGGAGCTTTTCACACTTCACCCATAGAAAGCTTATATTCTGAAACTGGAGAACCATCATTGCAGTATAGGCGAGCACTTTTAACACTTTCACACGCTTCTTCTATAGCTGCTAATAAGGATCATCCACTCTTCGAAAATACTTTTTCTAAAAATAATCTTGACTTTCTCTTTAATAAACCTCGTACTGGAAAACCTTATTACACACGAGTAAGATCAATTCTGAATAATTTTGATACAATAATCCCAAACGTATTTCAGTGTAACATCCAACATCCGGCTCCATGGTTAATAAGCATCCCAAATTGCAACACTTCTCTAATAGAGTTCTCCAAAAAATACAATAACAACATACTAATTAAAAACAAACTAAACGAGATTCTTGAACGAGACTACCTTAACTACACAAATATCTTTACCGATGCCTCTAAATCTAATGATGGCATTGGTTGTGCATTTGTTACTCCAACGTCTACTTTCAAATTTAAACTACCGCCTAGCTCAAGTGTTTTTACCGCTGAATTGTTTGCTTTGTATCGTGCCCTAAAACATGCAAACCTCTCAAGAATTTCAAAACCTCTGTTTCTCACGGACTCGCTCAGCTCTTTTCTTGCAATACAGCATCTGTATCCTAAACAGCCCCTGGAGCAACTAATAAAAACTGAACTACAAATCGCCCAAGAGAACCACATAACCCCTAAATTTATATGGACCCCATCGCATATTGGAATTATCGGCAATGAAGAGGCAGACCGTAGTGCTCGTGATGCAGCAACAAGTGCGGAATCTGAATTAGTGCGTGACAGTGTATGTAAAGATCTCAAAACGTTTTTAAACAAAAAGTGATTGGTCAGTGGTAGCGCGAATGGTTTCTATCGCAATCTAAATTAAGATCGCTAAAACCAGATACACGACAGTGGAAAACTAGTGCTAGTACACGGTTTATTCAAACGGTTATAACGCGCCTACGTATAGGACACACTAAGATCACACACTCTTATTTACTTTCGGCCAGTGAACGCCCCCTGTGCGACCTATGTGCTACGCCTCTTACCGTCGCGCATTTGCTAATTGAGTGTCCAAAATTCCATAGAGAACGTTTATTGAACAATATACCAAATACTCTACCAGATTTATTAGGAGAAAACTGTCCCGTAAAAAACTTATTAAATTACCTAAGGTCAATCAATATTTTGTATCAGATTTAATGTTTTATTTACTGAGTAACGCCGCTAATAACCTGTTGGTGGATGCGGCAATGTTTTCTTTTTAATAAAAAAAAAATAAATACTGGCGAACCTACGTGTATTACCAGGCCAGGCTGCAATGATTTTATGATTGATGTTACCTTTTGCTCTTCAGACGTAGCTAGTAATATAGATTGGGCAGTTTACTCTGACACACTTGGATCAAATCATTTTATGATAAAAATAACTCTTGCAATGCAACAAATTCCGCAGGACATCAAAATTCCGCGATATAGATGGAACCTAAAAGGTGCTAATTGGGAGCAATATAAAGAGTTTGTGTAAGACTACTTTTACAACTTTACTGATGCAGAATATCCAACCACCAAAGAAAAATTTGCATTCTTAATCAATTGTATAAATAATGCAGCACAAAGAACTCTAAAAGAATACAGACCATTTAAGTGCAAACATCGAACACCTTCACCTTGGTGGGATGCAGAATGTGACAACATAATTTCTGAAAGAAAACATGTACTGCAAGTATACAAAAAAAACCCCACAAAATATAATTTTCTTGCATACCAAAAATGCATGACACTTACTAAACGAAGATTAAAAGAAAAAGCTAAAAAAAGTTGGATTAAATGGTGTTCGAATCTCAACAAAAATACTCCAACTAGCATGATATGGAAACAAGCAAAAAAAAATGAATCGTAAACAATAAAGCTTGGTAAGCCACATAATGAAGATTTAATAGATGAGTTTTTTAATCATGTAGCTCCCCAGACTGTTCAATTCCACTGTAAATATTGAACATACCATTTTAGATCAAAAACATTTTTTGGCAATAATTTTCACATTAATGAACTAAATTATACTTTAAGAAATAAAAAAAGTACTGCCCCGGGTTTTGATCAAATAAAGTATCCAATATTACAGAATTTACCAATTATAGCAAAAAGGTTTCTTCTACAAATTTTTGATGAGATTCTTGTAGGTGAATGCATTGAAGATTTTAGAAAAATTATAATCACACCGATTCCTAAACAGGGTAAAGACCCTAATTTGGCCCATTCTTATAGACCAATTTCTCTGCTATCATGTGTGCAAAAAACTTTCGAACGTATGATAAAACATAGTCTGGAATGGTGGCAACATAAAAAAGACCTGCTTACGCCCTGTCAGTTTGAATACAAAAGAGGAGTGGGTACGCTAGATGCACTTACAACCTTAGTGGCAAATATTCAAAATAATTTCTCTTGAAATAATTTTCTTCCAACAATTTTTATTGATATTGAGAAAGCATATGACACCTTAAGCTTAAATATTTTGAGTAAAAAAATGATTACTGATTTTAAAATTCCTAAGGCAATAGTATATGCTATTATCGGATTATATTCAGAAAGACATGTTTATGTCAGTGATTTTAACAACCATTTATTGGGCCCAAGATATGTTTTTACAGGACATAGTAGTAGTAGGAAGCCCTACTTTTTGTTTCTAACAGGGAATCGTCCGTTATTATTGTTTCAGATTCCATGTCAGTTCTTACAGCCATTAACCAGCCTTTTTTTCCAACCACATACTCTAATCCCTACATAATATTATTTAAAAAATTAGTGAAACACTTAAAAGAAAATAAAAAAAATGTGATATTTATATGGGCCAAAGCACACAGTGGAATTAAACATAATGAGCATGTTGACCAACTAGCCAAATTAAGTATTTATTCAGTGGATACCACAGAATATCTACCCAGTATTTCTGATTTGGTTGCTACACGCAAGGCAGGCTTGAAATATAAATGGAGTGATCTATGGTCTGAGTTTTGTTTTACCAACCCAAATAGATACATTTCTTTACACACAACTGTTCTTGTTGCACATTGGCATAGAACTTATAATGTGCCTAGGCGTTATATAACCACTATATCTAGGCTAAAATTTGGACATACTTGTTTTCCTGCCCATCTTGCAAGAATTAATGTGATTGAAAGTAAAAACTGTGTGGAATGTGGAGTAGAAGGCGACCTAGATCATGTACTTTTTGGTTGTGCCAAATGTAATTTGAAATCCACCGTTTTATATAATAATATTGTTCATATTACCCGTAAATCTCCGTTTAACGTTTTATCTGCCCTAGCGACCCAAAATAGATTAATTTATGATTGCATAATCGATTTTTTGACCCAATGTAATATTTTTCTTTAGTTAAAAAAAATTGTTTCTACTTTTTACTCTTGTTTTCTCTCCTTTATATGTTTAATCCTATTTACAGTGGCCTAGTTTTCCTGTGTATGTATATATTATAATGTCCTGATGGGCCCCTGGACATGAAGCGAGTGACTCATGTTAATTGTATGTGTTTATGGATAAATATGTGTATGTATATACATATATATATATATATATATATATATATATATATATATATATATATATATATTCTTTTCTTTTCATTAATGTTTGTACTGATTTCTCAACTTTATATTTATCTATTTTAGTCTCTTAGATTGCAAATAATTTTAACTGCGCCTAAGGAAATCAAAATATCATGTAACTGGCTGTATGGCAGACTGCCATAAAAAAACAACTTCCATTAGTATTGATATGGATGATTCTTATGGACCTTCAAAAAGGTGAGTTTGTATCGAATTTGTTAATTAAATTTACAAATCAATCTAAATGTGGATTTTGATTACTTATTTCATTTTAATATTAAAATTACTCACACTATTTTAGGAGTTTTATTGATGAAGATTACTGAATTATGTAATTCAGTAAGAAGCAGTCAGAATTGACTGATTACTGAAGAATGTAATATGGAGACAGACTTGGGCTTTAATGTATAATCTAATTCTCCGAAACTATTAAAAAGGGGGGGAGTTTTGGCTAAATTTTGTATGAGATTATTTCAATCTTAAACCAATTTTAATCATCATCATCATCTTTGGCTCGACAATCCTCTGTGGATCTTGGCCTGCTCTAAGATTCGTCGTCATTCGGTTCGGTTTTTGGCAACATGTTGCCATCTTCTGATTTTTAATATTCGTAAGTCGGTTTCTACTCCATCTAACCACCTAATTCGCGGTCGGTCTTTGCTTCTTTTTCCTACAGATGTTCCTGTGGTTAGCTTTTTAGCAATGGTAATGGTAAACCAATTTTAATATTTTTCTTTAATGTACATAAATTGAATATTCTAGATGTTTAAATGACAATGAAGAAAACAAGAAAAATATAAATATAGAAAACGCATCTTCGAGCACCATTACAGCATCAGAAACTGAAACTGTAGAGTTGTTACTTGGTGATAATACTTTTTCATATGTTCCACGCAATATTTATAAAAAGTGAGTTTTTAGTTTAATTTATAAAAACAAGGATTATAACTATGAAAACCTAATTATATGTTTTAGAAATAAAACCGTTGAAGACATGTCTAGCAGAGATTTTTTAACACCTGAAAGGGCCAAGAAACATTTTAGAGTGTTAAAAAATACTGTTAAGAGTCAAAAAAGTAAAATAAAGTATTTATAACTTTCTGTAAGAAGAATGAAAACAAAAATTACGTCCTTTTCAAAATTATTAAAGATTTATAAAAGCCCGACTTATGTCCTTTCTTGTTGAAATCAACATTTTATCAAGAAGTCAGTTCAGCTTTTTATCTAATAAATGTACCAGTGATGCTATGTTTCCTGTACTTCATGAGGTCTATTAAGCACTAAACAATAATCTTTACACTGCCACTGTTTTTTGTGACTATGCCAAATCTTTTGATTGTGTAAATCACGATATTTTGATAAAAAACTAAATTTCTACGGAATTCGAGGTATTTCTTTTAATTGGTTCCAATCTTGCTTAAGAAATAGGAAACAAACAGTTAGGGCAAATTAATACTGACTCTAGTCACAAAAGCATTGTATGTAGAGTACCACAATGTTCAGTATTGGGTCCTCTACTTTTTCTTTTCTTTAACTCTTCATGCAATTATAACTTCTGGTCAACTTAAAGTAAAACCTGGTCCGACTATAATTAACTAACTTTTAAAATGAATGACAATAAGTTGCTTCTTAATAACAGCCATATCAGTATCGTTGTTTCTTTAAAATTTTATGGTATTTTTACAGACAGCAACCTTAAATGGTTCCTTTATATAGATTTCTTAAGTAAGAAACTAGTCTCAGCCAGCTATGCAATAAAATCTTTTTCGAAGCAGAATTTAGCATCTTCCAAAATAACATATTTTTCTTTGTTCGAGTCTCATCTTCGATATGGCCTTCCTTTTTGCGGTTCTAGTACAGCTACCTAATATAATGTTATTTTTAAATTACAAAAAAGAGCAATACGGTATCTTTTTGGCCTCAGTAGAATAACACATTGTAGAAGATACTTCAAAAATCAGGGGATTTTAACTCTTCCCTCTTTGTATATTCTAGAAACTGTTTTCTTAATTGGTAAACACCTTCATGTTTTTCCAGAAAGACCCAATCATGAATACTCCACCAGAAATTCAACCTTTGATATGTATTTATTGATTCCGTCCACTGAGTTAATAAAGAAATCTATATTATATTCGGCAAAAATATTATACAATTAACTCCCTTTGCAACTTAAATCTGCAAGTTCTGTAAATTGACAGAAGCCTATCTATCTGAATGACCATATAATTCAGTGGAAGAGTTTCCTAACGAGAAACTAAGAAATTACAGTACGTTTAGGTACAAGCAACTAAGTTTTATATATTTGGGTCTCACATGCAGCAACTAAAACTTCAAAATTTAGTTAGATTTTGCAATGAATTGTATATTTTACTATCTTTTATTATGTGATATTGACAATTTTTGTAATTTTAGTAAATTTTAATTGTTATTGTTATTTTCTTTTTACTTTTTGTAAGCTTTGTCCATAAAATTGTACAATTTTCAGTGACAATAAAGCATATTTCTATTTTAGAACCCTACCCGTTCGAAAAAGTTTAATGTGTTTATATATTGTTGTATATGTGGTTTGTTGTTCATGTTTTATTAAACAATAGTTTACCTTTTTCTTACGTTTATTAATATTTTCTTAAATACATATTCCTGAACATATCCTTCTTCTGTCTACTGCTATGTCTAACATGTCATACTAATGTTGCCAACTAACAATTAATCTGAAGTTATACACCATAATTTACTATATTTTTTCAACGTATCACTCACTGGACAGGAGAAGAACATAGTCAATATCCCGAACAGGTTAATGTTTGGAGAAGAATTTTTTAAACTTTTTATTGCTTGTGTATTATTTTAGTTTAATAAAAATATTATATTATATAAAGTACTTTGCGATTTTATTTACCCCATCTTTATTCTTTTGTGTAAATCAATTTTTATAAATATATTTATATCTATACACCGAAAATTAAAATTATTCATCGTTCGTTGTTTCATACTAAAAATAAATTAATTAAACCCATAGTCATTATTTATTCAAATAAAAAAACTGTTTCAAATACCTTTCAATTATTGGAAGGTATGCCGCTGAATAAAAGGGAAATACCACAGTCTATCACCTCGCCTCTTTCTCCGCGCCTATAAACTTTTCGACTTCTAATTTAAGCGAACAGAGTGCAGAGCATGCCCAGTCGATTAAGGTACCTAAATTGGAGTAATCAAAATTTTATATTAAAGAACAACGTATACTTGAAATAGTCATATAATACTATTAAAAGAATTATGATCTTATATAATAAAATCTGTCTAGTTTAACTTATAATAAATGCGGCACATAACAACTGAGTAAGAAAAATAGTCTAAGTGAAATATAATTTCTAGTACATACTATTATTCAATTTCTATTAAAGTGTGTATTTAAAGACCATTATACACATGTTTTTTTTTGTTTAATAAAACTCCAACAGGAATTTATGACTATTGATATCTGATCAATTCACTATGATCAATAAGCAAGTTAGTTCTATATATAAATATTACAAGAAACTTATCTAAGGTTATATTCAGCAATATTCCTTAGGCTCTAATACATTATAGTACTACTAGCTAACGTGTACACTTTAGCCGCACTTTACTCTGCTTTTTCACTTTCACTCACTTATAGCACTAAATCAAACGGCTTCGTTCTCTTTAGTCTTCTTATCTGGTTGGCGTTGTCTAGGAGTTTGATGGCCTCGACGTTCACGTGGTTGGAGAGCCTCTGTTCATGACTCTCGGCAAACTTACTTATTGTCTGGATAACTGTATCCATCTGGAGGTCTCGATGTAGATCACAGTTTGTAAAGTACCTTGGAGCGTTAACGATGTTCCTTAATACTTTATTCTGATATCGTTGTATATATTGGATGTTGCTTTCTTTTGTACAGCCCCATAGCTGTTGTCCGTATGTCCATATCGGTTTAAGGACTTGCTTATATAATAGCAATTTGTTGTAAATAGACAGAGTGGATTTTTTCCCATCAACCAGTACATCTTTCTGAACTTAATTTCTAATTCCTTCTTTTTTTTTCTTAACATGTGCTTTCCAACGTAGCTTGGAATCTAACGTCATACCCAAATATTTTGCCGTATTTGCATAAGGTATTTGGTTTCTATTTATATGTACTGGGATATGTTGTTCTCTTTTGTTAGTAAAATTGACATGAAAAGATTTTGTTTCATTTAATTTGATACGCCATTGGCTGGTCCAGATGTTAATTTGTTCAACAGAGTTCTATAACATGGTAGCTGCATCCTCGTGGTTTTGTCCGACTGCTAGTATGCATGTGTCGTCTGCAAAAGTCGCAATTGTGTTAGGTTCTAATGATGGAATATCGCTGGTATAGAGCAGGTATTCGTATTCGTGTCTGTTTTAGCTTGCGTGAAGGAGGAGCTCTGAATTGAGTAGGGGCCCTTCTGTACTTCACGGAAGACAAATGGGCGGGGGAATCCTCAACCTCGACACGACGCGTCCCAATGGCTGATAGGGAACGTTCCTATAGATATATAGGACAGGTGTGAATAAGGTCTTACCAAATAAGCACCCGCGGATCAACTGAGGATATGGCATAGGGCAGCAGCTATGTCATTAGTGATTCAAGGCTGAAGGAAAATAACCTCCTCTCAGGTTTGATATCACATATTCACAGGCGGCAATCACATAATGATTTAACCGGCTGTGATACTGCGGTTACAAATCACCAACCCGCCTGGCCAGCGTGGTGATTTAAGGCTATTTTTCCCCAAACTATGTCGAATTTAAAACAAAAAGGAAATGTACCCCAGGTGGGTAGGAGAAATCCGGAATCCCACATCGGGAAACCGATCAGCCTCACGGATTCTGGGGGAGGCAAAAGCTCGACAAGAACAAATAAGAGAAAACCGAAACTGAAAGAACCCAACAAAATACACATAGCGACATATAACATCAGATCCATGGCTCAAGATGAAAAACTGTACGAACTCGAAGAGGAATTAACTAAAATCAAATGGGACATTGTAGGGTTGTCAGAGGTCAAAAGAAGAGGAGAAATGTGTCTAGAACTAGAATCAGGAAATCGCCTATATTACAAAGGAAAGGAGGAAGAAACATACGGAGGAATAGGATTCCTGATCAAGAAGAAAATTAAACAAAACGTAATCGAGTATAAGAGCATATCAGATAGAGTAGGATACATAATACTAGAAATTAACAGGAAGACAAGAATGAAACTAATACAAGTATATGCCCCAACAACAACACACGAGGAGGAAGAAATTGACAAATTTTATGAGGATATCACCACAGCAATGGAAGACAAAAACATAAAAACAACGATCATTATGGGAGATTTTAACGCAAAAATCGGAAAGAAAATGGAAGAGTCAGAAAACAAAATAGGAAACTATGGACTTGGAACAAGGAATAGTAGGGGTGAGAAACTACTAGAATACTTAGAACAACAAAACCTTCATGCAATAAACACATACTTTAATAAGAAGCCAAACAGAAAATGGACATGGGTCCCCCAAATGGGTGACAAAAAATGAAATAGATTACTTCCTCTGCCAAAATACAAAAATCTTCGAAGACGTAACTGCACTTAATAAATTCTCAACTGGCAGCGACCACCGCATACTACGAGCCAAAATAGAAATAAACAAACTACAGATGCAGAAAGCCGGGAGAAACCAACGGCTATTGACCATAGCAGAATAAAACAAAACGCAGAAGAATATAGACAAGCTTTAAGGGAAAACTATAAACACCAATTAGGAAAGGAAGAGTCGGAAATTAATAAAATTAATAAAGAAATGAAAGAAAAACTCTTAGAAGCGGGAATGAAAACCGCCAAAAAACTAAGAACCAAAGAAAATAGATTAAGTAGCAGGACACTTCAATTAATGGAAAACAGACGAAAACTAATAAGCGAAAACAAAAGAAACACAGTAGAATACGTAGAACTAAACAAACTAATTAGGAGAAAAGCAAGAGAAGATCTGAGAACATACACTGAAAATGAAATTGAGAAAGTAATTGAGAGAAACAAGGGCCTAAAATGTTTACGACCAAATTTAGGGAAGCCTCTACTCATTTCAATAAAGGATGAAACAGGAAGGGAAGAAAGGAGAAAAGATAAGATATCGGAAGAAGTAGAAAGATTTTATAAAGAGCTATACACCTCAAAGAAAGACGCAAACGTAAACACACAAGAATATATTAAAAAAATAATCACTAATGTAAACTCAGAAACACTGCCAAAAATAGAAAATTATGAAATAGAGGTAGCATTATTACAATTAAAGAACAATAAAGCACCGGGACCGGATGGAATCCTTGCTGAAATGCTGAAAGAAGGAAAGAAGAAATCTTGCAAACACTGCGAAATCTATTTAACCAGTGTCTACATAGAGGAGAAATACCCGACGAATGGAACGAAAGTCTTACAATCCTGCTATTTAAAAAAAGGAGACAAAAAGGACATAAAAAATTACAGACCCATCTCACTGCTGTCGCAAACGTACAAATTATTCATGAGGATTATCAACAACAGGCTAGCACACAAACTTGACTCATATCAACCAGTAGAGCAGGCAGGATTCAGAAAAGGATATAGCACCACTGACCATCTTTTAACAATTAGGACACTGATAGAGAAAGCTAACGAATATCATTTAGATCTGCATTTAGCATTCGTTGACTATGAGAAAGCTTTTGATAGTGTGGAAATGTGGGCAATAGAAAGAGCTATAAACAACTGTAGAATAGATTCCAGATACAGAATGCTAATACACAATATATATAAGAAAGCAACAATGACAGTACAATTGGAAGAAAACACAAAACCTATACCAATTAACAGAGGAGTGCGACAGGGCGATGTTATTTCTCCTAAATTATTTACATTAGCACTGGAAGATGTTTTCAAAACAATGGAATGGACAAACATGGGAATAAACATAAATGGAAAGAAACTAAACCATCTAAGATATGCAGACGATGTAGTAATAATAACATCAAGTTTTGAAGAACTACAAACTATGCTAACCGAACTAGCCAAGGAATCTGAACAAATAGGCCTAAAAATGAATCTTACCAAAACGAAAACAATGACAAACACACAAGATAATAGAAACGTAATACTAAATGGAATCACAATAGAAGCGGTTAATGATTATATATATTTGGGACAGATAATAAAAATAAATAAGGAAAACCAAACAGCGGAGGTAAAAAGAAGAGTCAGATTAGCCTGGGCAGGATTTGGAAATTAAAATGGGTCCTAAAGAATAAGAAAATACAACAGTACTTAAAAACAAGAGTGTTTGACCAGTGCATACTCCCAATTCTCACATACGCATGCCAAACATGGACTCTGACCAAAGCAAACATGGATAAGATAGTGAAGACACAAAGAGCCATGGAGAGAGCAATGTTGGGAGTAAAATTAAAAGACAAGAAGCAAAACATCTGGATAAGAAACAAAACAAAAGTCAAAGACGCAGGTCAACATATAGCCAGGCTAAAATGGAGTTTCGCAGGTCATAACGCCAGACAAACAGACAATAGGTGGAACAACACGATACAACATTGGAGACCATGGACAGGAAAGAGAGCAAGAGGACGACCCCAGATGAGATGGGAGATGACATTAGAAAGATAGGAGGAATACACTGGAAACAGAAAGCACAAAACAGAAGCGAATGGAGGAAACTGGGGAAGCCTATGTTCAAAATTGGACGAATTAAAGGGCAAAAGAAGAAGAAGAAGAAGAAGAGCAGGTATAGCACTGGCCCCAGGACAGTTCCTTGTGGAACTCCAGCTTTAACTTCTCTTAATTCTGAATATGCTTCCTCATATTTAACTCGAAAGTATCTGTCGGATATATATGATTCTAGTAGTTCAGAATATTATTTTGGTAAGTAGCATCTCATTTTATGATATAGTCCATCATGCCACACCTTCTCAAAAGCCTGCGCTACATCGAGGAAAATTGCGGAACAAACTTTTCCTTCTTCTAGAGCTTTTTCTATGATATCTGTTATTCTATGCACCTGATCTATCGTTGAGTGGCTTGCTCTAAACCCAAACTGATAATTAGGAATTAGATTTTTTTCCTCTATAATCGGCTTTAGTCTCTTCAAGAGTAATTTTTCGTATAATTTAGACATGACAGGAAACAGTGAAATAGGCCTATATGAAGAAGCTTCTTGTGGAGGTTTTCCTGGTTTTAGTGTCATTATAATTTCTGCCACCTTCCATATCTTTGGTACGTACCTCAACCTAAAGGAAGCGTTTATAAGATGTGTTAATTTTATAATAGTTTTCCTTGGAAGTTGCTTTAACACTTTCTTTGGATTTATATTTTCTTTTATTTCCAAATATACTTATTTTGGAGTTACAAGGCTAATCCCCATTTCGTCTTGATCAGGGAGCTCCCAGTTTATTCTTTCTTGTTCTTCATTTGGTTGAAAAGTATTTTCTAGGTAGTCAGCAAACCTGTTGGCCTTTTGTATATTGCTTCTTGCCCAGCTACCATTAGTATTTCTAATTGGTGGATACTGTAAGACTGGCCTTTTTAATCGTTTAGTAGCCTTCCACAAAGAGTAATCAGTAGCGCTATCATTTGATAGTTCACTTAGGTAAATGTTAACCGATTCGTTTTTAATTTTTTGTATTTCTCTTTTTAATTTTTGTGTGGCATTATTTAATCTAGTTTTATCAACTGGTGCTCTAGACTGATACCACTTGCGTCTTAGTTTTCTTTTTTCGGTTATCATTTCTCTGATTTCTTTTGGGTAGTTATTTCCTTTTATTCTTTCGACACTGTTCGTGCTGTTGTTCCAAGCAGCTTGTTGTAGGTATATTTTTATTGAGTAATTTTACTTCTGCTTCTAGTTGATCAATGGTTCTTAATGGCACTGAGAGGTTAATCTTCTCTTCAAGGTCTATCTGGAAACTTTTCCAATCAGTATTTTTGTTAACAAGTCTTGGGGCTTTATTTTTTGATAACAGTGTCACTGAGTGTGAGAATAATTGGAGAATGGTCCGAGGTCATATCCAATGACTCTTCTATCTCTATGTAATTTGTAGAAATATTTCTAACTACAAAGAAGTCGATAAGGTCTGGAATTTTATTTGTGTCAGTAGGCCAGTATGTTGGTTTTCCCGTTGATACTGCGTCGCATTTTATGTATTTCATTGCTTCTAAAAGTTCTTTCCCTTTGGTTGTAGTCTAGTATTCGTAAATTACCCGCCATTACCAAGTCTTTTAGGTATAGCTCCTTTGGTGCTATATTCTATTCTGGTTATACGCTCGTCTAGGTTAGTTAATCTCTCTAATATTTTTTGTAGTGTTTATTTTATTTTCAGATCTTTTTGACTACTATAGTTTTCTTCGTTACTTTTACCAGCTGCTACCATACTATAAGTTCTTGTTTTGTTTTCTTCTTGTTTTGGATTTTCTACAGGTTTTGGATGCATTTTTTGAGGTTGTCTGGGTAAGGTCTGTTTCTTGTTATATTTATCTTTTATTTTTTGTATTTCCTTTGCCACGATACACCTTCTACAATTAGCCGGATGCCCTTCTCCACAGTGGACACATTTAGGTTTTGCGTTCTTGGGTTTCTTACATTTGGCTGTTAGGTGTTTTCCTGTGCAGCGGACACATCTCGGTTCTTTCTAACAGTAACCTTGTGTGTATCCATATGCCTGACATCTCTTACATTGAGGTACCAATTTTGATTTTCTGAGCGGAAGTATTTGTACTTTTAAGTTCAGGATATCTGAGATCTCATAGATTCTATTGATATTTTCGTCATTTCTGAATACCAGCATAAACATATTTAGTGGTTGCTTTGTTTTGTATTTTAATTTTGGTATGACATCTATTATCTTGAATCCTTTATTACTTAAATCGTTCATGATCGAATCCTTACTGGCTGAATGATGTAACTTATTGACCATAACTTTAATGGGTCGGCTTTGCTTATTTTCATACGTATGCCATGGATAATTTACTTCAATCAACTTTTTCGTTAATTTTCTGAAGTCTTCTTCACTATCGACATTAATTTTAGCGCTCTTGTCTCCAAGTACTTTTATCTGGAATTTAGCAGTATGTAGTCTGACTAATTCATGAAATTGGATAAATTCGGATATACTCTCCACAATTATTGGAGGTGGGATTTGTGTTTTTCTGGTTTTTTCTTCTCTTTGTTGGATATATGACTCTTTTTGTGGTGGGGTCAATGATGTATCCATTTTACGTTTTTTGAAGTTTTTGACACGTATCCACTCTGTCTCCTTAGCTAATTCCTCATCGTCAGTATGAAACTCCTCATTCTTAGGTTCTTTCTCTTTAGACAAGTTTTTCTCTAGATCTGTACATTTTAATTGCAAGCTTTCATTTAATTTTTGTAAGGTATCTAACTGGAGTTGGAGCTGATTTATCCTATCCGTAGCGTAAATCTTTTCCATTTCCGTCTGTTTCCATGCCGTGTACAGCATCTGTTTATTCTGGGACCTTGCATAATTTTCCTGAAAGAGTGCACTATTTTGTTGTATTAACAGTACCTCGTTAGGTGTTTGCGGACCCGCATTTCGTTAAATCATTTTAACGAGAACCAACAATCCTGGCAGTCACTAGGTGCCCTTCATTATTTCTAACCAAGCGCCCGGACTATAAACAATTCAAAAGTAATTTGGATTATCTTACCAGTTTTTGTCACTTAACTATTTTCGACTTAATTATCAAATGATAATCATGAATGTGTTGCTTGTGTGAGTCCATATCAAATAGGTAAAGAAATAATAATAAGACTTACTCACAATCAATTTAATTTAACAATCTGACGACCGGTTTCGCTTTCTACAATTTGCAAAGCATCTTCAGGTCGAGATACAAAGTTAAACTAATGCTGCAATAAAATAAACCCAATTAGGGTGGTGTCTCATAAAGATAAAATAAACAAATAAATTAGTTCATACAAATTATAGTAATTATGCCAATATTACATTCTGTGGTTTTCAAAATGAATAATTTGAATATATAAAAGGTATTAACAGACAAAGTAAGACCCACAATTGGTATAAAGTAGCAATCTTATATTGTAATAAATAACTTTATACCAATTGTGGGTCTTACTTTGTCTGTTAATACCTTTTATATATTCAAATTATTCATTTTGAAAACCACAGACATGTAATATTGGCATAATTACTATAATTTGTATGAACTAATTTATTTGTTTATTTTATCTTTATGAGACACCACCCTAATTGGGTTTATTTTATTGCAGCATTAGTTTAACTTTGTATCTCGACCTGAAGATGCTTTGCAAATTGTAGAAAGCGAAACCGGTCGTCAGATTGTTAAATTAAATTGATTGTGAGTAAGTCTTATTATTATTTCTTTACCTATTATCAAATGATAATTAGCAAACACGGAAACACACAACCTTTATGATACGTGGTTAAATGAATACTATTATACACATGTGGTGCTGAGATTTTAATTTTATATTTTGTGACACATACAGTTAAAACCTAAAATTTAGATCAATATAACGGACAATTTCCTAATTCAGTTATTCCTTTTGGGAACTTACTTTTCAGATGAAAGCTTTATTGCTAATAATTTTCGAATATTCTTAATTAAATTATAATACAAATGTTTCTGGTACAGCATGAAAAACAATCATAAAGATGTACCAGCTGAATGAATAAAAAATAAATTGCCTAAGACTCGGGAAGGTTTAATTGGCTTCACACTTCAACGGATCGGAATTTATGTATTTTTTCGAACACTGGTGTACTTAGGCAGGATTAAGGATGAATATATATCCCGCTATAAAATTAACAGAAACAAAAATTGTTAGTATTTTTATTTTAAAAAGTGTGTTTACGGTCGACATGAAAAATAACTAACTTAGTCAAAATTAATAAAGGTCATTTTCGATTGTTCCTCTGGTGAACTTTAAAATTATGTTAGCTGAAATTGTTGGTATTAAAAATTAAAAAACCTGCAATATTCTGCCAGAATTATTAAAGTAAGGTACAACAAGGTTTGTGCTTTAAACAATCGAAAACAGCTCTTTTTAAATACAACATAATTATTTGTGATCACGATATAAATATCTATTTAAAATTAATTACTATTTAACTGGGAATAAGTCTTGTAACTGAGTAACTTGATTTACTGTTTGTATTTTGAGAACGATTTCCAAGTGGGAATTGAAACGTCAATAAACGTATTTTTACCTGTAATTGTGGCTTATTACCAGTTAAATAGTAATTAATTTAAAATGCCACAAGAAAATAGCTTCAGAACAATATCTATTTAAAAATCAGAATATTGACGTAATATGTAATTTTCATGCTTCTCTAAAGCGCGGAAGCATGGACCACAATATAGTTTTTATCACCAAGTTTTCGAAATGTGTTACAGGAGAATATTGTGCATTAATTTTGCATAGACTGAGTATATCATAAACCTGTTAATTAGAATGACTAAAAAGTCTTAAAAAGTAAAATCAATTCAAACCAGAAAATTATTTAATTACGTAATTACGTAATTATTTTTCTCACATGCTGTTATATACGAGCCAGTAAAAAAGAGGATAAAATTAAGAATAAGCATATTGGCGGATGTCTAGAATTAATGTTAAAATTAGCGAGCATAGGTTAAGATGGTTCGGGCATATTCAACGTCAAAACGCTGATATGAACAATCTAATATGAACAATCGCTCATCTGCTAGTTCTTGGAAACACTAGTAAAGGAAGACCAAAAAAGACCTATTGTGGGACGCTTACGCAGGACATGTAAGTAAAAGAAATGTTATTTGGAAAGTCCATATCGTATAGGAATAAAGGAAAAAATAATAACATCAATTTTATGAAGTTAAAATTGCTTGATATTATTAACTTTTTTAACATTACGATCTATCGAGAAATTATCAACTTATAAAGTGTATATTTGTGAAATAGATAAATTTAAAAATCATTGTTAAGTGTAATAATTCAATGGCAATGTGTAAGGCAACCTTAGGTAACTTAGACTTAATTAAGTGTATTAACTGATTTTTTTTACATTTGTCTAGAAACAAATTCAGCTTTTCCAAAATATATAAATAAAATACTATTAGTCACTAATGAACTTACTTTATAATAAATTTCCATAACTGCAGAAAACGGGAATTAAATGGAGTAGTGATGCGCATCATAAGGTGTTGCTTCCAGATAACACCTCTAGCCTCTCCTACTCAATTCCTATCCTCACCTCCGAGAAGTGTAATCCAGATCACATGGATGAACCCCGGTAAACCTGAGCAACCCTACTGGAGACTGAGTAACCAACCCCAGAGGAAGGTGGGATCAGAGCTGACGAGGAAGGAAGAAATGGTCCTCTAAAAAGGGGTTTGGGCATGAGGCTAACTCCCTCATCCCATAATAAACCTATTGTTACGAAATCTCGAGATAGAAAAGCCAGATTGAATTCAAAACGACGACCCACGCACCGAACTAAGGACAATGATTTAAAGATCAGTACTTGTAATGTAAGAACGCTGTATAGGACAGCGGGACTGAAGCTGCTGCAAGATCAACTCCTAAAATATCATGGACAGGAACCGGCATTATGCAGAAAAAAGAACATGATATATATTACAGCTGCAACCCGAACCGATATAAGTTCGGAACCGCGTTCCTAGTATTAAAGAAAATCAAAAATTTTATTATCGGTTTTAAAGCCATGAATGACCGGTTATGCATCCTTCAAATAAAAGGAACATTTTTCAATATATGGCCGATCAACGTGCACGCGCCAACCGAGGAAAAAGATGAAAAAATTAAAGATCTATTCTACGAAGACCTCGAAAGAGCATATGATAACTGTGCCAAAAACAATATTAAAATAATCATTATAAACATGAACGCCCTAATACTAACAGAGATATGCTACCAAGATTATATTGGTGAACACAGCCTTCATGACGATACTAATCACAATGGTTAAAGGCTTATTAGTATGGCAACTTCCCAAGATTTAATTGTGGTAAGTACATGTTTTAATCATAAGAATATCTATAAAGCAACTTGGATATCACCAAATGGACACACCACAAATCAAATTGACTATGTTATAATTAACAAAAGGCACTTTACAAGCCTAATGGACGTCAGAAGTTATAGAGGCGCAAATATTGACCATTTCATGGTAGGAGCCAAGTTACGACAAAGAATTACCAATGCCAAGAAAGAAAGAGGCACTAGACAAGTAAAATATAATTTACATACGTTAAAAAATGAAAACAAACAGAAACAGTTCCAGTCGCATATAAAAGAAACCCTAGAACACACCTGGGCAGTCGACCAGTCAAGCACGGAAATGTTTAACAACTGCAAGGAGGCTCTGAAATTAGCAGCCGAAAGCACATTGGGAATATCCCGAACCCAAGAAAGAAACGACTGGTTTGACCAAGACTGCAAAAAAATAACAGATGAGAAGAAGCATTTAGAACCATGCAACAACGGAAAACTAGGACAACAATAGATAGATACAAAAACTAAAGGAGAGACGAAAACGCATACATCGAAAAAAGAAACGAGACTCGTAAAATGACATATCAGAACGGCTCGAAAGCCATATGAGTCACGGAGAAACAAGAGAGTTCTATTATCAAATAAATATTATTAGAAAAGAATTCAAACCGAGAATCAACTATTGTAATGATAAGGAAGGTAATTTACTTACCAACAAAGAGGATATCCTGTTACGATGGGTAGAGGACTTTCGAAAGTTGCTGGAAGGGGAACCTACTAACAATATAGAGCTGGAATACCTAAATGAGGAACTCGTGGAACCCCCCTCGGTAAATGAAGTGCGGAAGTATCCTGCTTCCATGAGCAATAGCCCCCTATACAATAATTCCAACTGTATGGTGAGTATGTATCTCAATTTTCTATTCTTCTCATTAAGAAAAATTATATTACATTCCAGGTGTATACAATGTGTAATACAATGGTAATTAAGTTCCAGTTTAGCCGTTCTCTACCAATCGATCAATTCGGTGCCTAAGAGTAAGAGGTAGGGCAAACTGGGGATGTGCAGTTAGTACAAAACCTCTGATTCAGCAATAAACAGTTTGTATACTAATAGACCTTCCATTATCTCCAAACCGTTGGTATGCAGGGTACCTTGTGGACGGAAAGGGGTGCCGTACAGACAACAGCTTAAGTAACAGTTTAAGTGGTGACCTTAGTGTGGTGCCGTTATTTTGACACGCCCTGTAGGTTTGGCTCTTTGTGTACGGCACTCCTAATTCCATAAATGACAACAAACCATCATCGTAGTTATACTTCTTCTTCTTCTACTATTTCTTGATACCTTCTTAGCTATTTATCTGAGAAACAAGTCAGTTTTACGCAAGCTCATTTTTCGCGTCCTATCAAACTCGCTAAAATGTAAAACGTTTGATTATATACTCACTCTAGACAAAATAAACAGACTAACTGTGCTGGTAAGGCGGCCCCCGCGTACTTCATACATTCCTTCCTGAGTCCAGCAACGCTCATAAGTCTGACAACGCTGTCAAAAAAGATTAAAACGAAGCATCTTCAAGCTTCAGAGAGCGCGTTTTCAGTATGAATTACCGATACAACTTCACCGATTTTGTGAGAATGTGTGAAATCAGTGTGGAAAATGTATAAGAAATTCTTAAAAACGGTCCTCTGTTGCAGACGCGCCACGTTCTGGACGACCGGTATTTGTGAGAACTAACAAAAATATGGAAAAAGTGGCGCCGGAGTTTGTTGATCAGATGAACCAATCTGCAGTGCGGCTATTGGGAAAACTTCAAATATCCAATCGGTATTTACAACGATCGCTGAAATGCATGCAGTATCGAGTTTACCGTCCTCGTTTCATCCACGCACTTCACGAGGATGATTTCGATCGCAGATTGGAATTTTTTTGCGTGGCATAACTGTGTTTAGACGAATTAAATCTGCCTCGGGTGTGTATGTATGTGTGGGCAGGTATCCATGCGGGAGGTCTCGTGGGTCTATACTTATTTGAAGGTAACGTGAAGGGTCAAAGTTATTGATACTCGATTATCAATACTTGTTAACATATGTCATTATATACAGGTTATGCACACATACGCAGCATTTGTGCAGAAGTACCTTAATGTTCATTTTGGAGAATGGACAAGCAGACGAGGAATCGTTGAGTGACCTGACACCCTGTGATTTCTTACTGGGAACCTTCTCAATGACCGGGTTTTTGCAAAGGGTCCACGCACCGTTCCCGACCTCTAAACCAAAAGGTTAAAACAGTTCTTTACAATATATTATACGATGATCGAAAGCGATTGTAGCTACAAAACACAACTATCGCTTACTTCCTCTCTTTGTAAAAACAGATATTATTACTAATTGTTTTTTATTCTAACTTAAACAAATACCTTCCTAGAAATTAGTTGTAATAAATTCAGTATAACTAAGTTGTTCTTTTCTCTGTCGCTTATATTAAACTATGTATTTGCTGTAATTGGTTAACATCATAAGTTTTTTCTGCTTTCGCTATAACTACATAATTAAGTTTTGATGGTATACAAGGCAACTATCGAACACAGTAATTAATTAAATCTTGCCAAGTACTTTCGATCAATAGATCATCTTCAGGGGCATTTCGTCAGTTGTGGCCTATCCGACATAAGCAGAATGTCGTACATGTAAATTTGGACATAACAATACAATACACAAAGACAAACAAACACTTTAAAATTTTTAAAGAGAAGCTACATGTTATATAGAAGCCGGAGACAGAATCATGATATAAAATGTAGCTTCCCCTTTTTAAAAATTTTAAAGTGTTTGTTTGTCTTTGTGTATTGTACTGTTATCTCCAAATGTACATGTATGACATTCTGCTCATGTCGGATAGGCCACAACTGACGAAATGCCCCTGAAGATGATCTATTGATCGAAAGTACTTGGCAAGATTTAATTAATTACTGTGTTCGATAGTTGCCTTGTATACCATCAAAGTTTAATTATTCGAACATTCAACCTTATATTGACAGAATTAATAATTAGGTGTTATATATATATATATATACAAAGTAGAGTCTACCTTATCGATCTTTAATGGTTTTGATCCTCATTTACAGTTCACTTATAAGCTTGAGGATCCCTCTAACCATAGTATTCCTTTTTTAGACATGGGTGTCTTTAGAAATAGTGACAATACAGAAACTACAAGTTGGTACAGAAAACCTATGACTAGTAATAGGTTTCTTAACTATCATTCGTGCCATCCTTTCAAATACAAAATAAATCTTATAAAAGCACGCAGGTGTAGGCTACATAGGTCAACACATAATAACAAAATGGATCCTCTTTTATTACTCAGAAGTATACTATCTGACAATTCGTACCTTACTTCTTTCATCAATAAATACCTTTTTTCAACAAGTTTTGGGTCTTCTATTGATGATTTACCTGATGGTGATCGGCTAAGGATGATTTCTAATAATATTATGAACAACAGTACTCTACTTTCTCCTAAACATTGCAACTTCCACCATCCATTAATCTTCACTACCCTATTTCCCATATGTTACTGAAAAGCTTATTAAATTGTACAAACATAACAATATCCTTGTTAGAATCTTGTTTTCTAAAACTAAAACACCTCTTTCTTTTTTGGAACAAGTGAATGTAGTCTATCACATACCCTGTTCTGCGTGTGATGCATGTAAATAATGTGGGTAAACTCTAGTTTATGAAATTTTGTAGGATCAATAGGCAACCAGCTATACATGTGTATAGATTTATTTATTCTAAGCTGAAGATTTTATCGAAAGGCCCTGTATGTTGTGTAACATTTGGTACTTAGAAAATGGTAAAAAAGGCACATGTAGGAAGATGGGTCCTATAAGAATTTTTAATGAGGAGTGATGTAGTAAAAGGTGTGTTTAGATCTGTTGTTGAGCTGAAATTTAAATATGACAAGAATATGATTGTAATGTGATGTTCATGTAGTACTTAACTTAAAACTTAAGCATAGAAGGCCCTCTATGTCAAAAAACATTTGGCACCTGGTAAAAATAAAAGATTTTTCAATATGAACATGAATTGCTGGTTATGTGTGAAAAATAAAGATGGTAGGTTGTTTTTGTGTGTGGACAAGTATGCCAGAACAACAGAAGATTGATGGCTGAAAGGTGGTTTGGTATGGTATTGTTCATACATTGCTCAAGTTATAACTCAAGAAAAAAAAAGGCCCTATATGTTAAAAGGAACATTTGGTGCCTGAGAAATATAAAAATAAAAAGGATGAGTTATAAGTTTGAGTTTAGGTAGGTATGTGAATTTAATAGGCTTTTGGGGTGTATTGTGAGAATATGTGAAACTGTAAGAGTAGTTGTGTTTAAGGTGGATCTGTCAAATTTACTAAAGATGTCTGATGTTTAATTGTTATTGTGAAGAAGAAAGGGGGAAAACTACAAGAGACTGAAGACCCCAGAGACCCGAAAACCAAACTCTGGGGGAAAGTGGATGGGTAAAAGGAGTTGTAATAAAAAAGAAAAACGCAGTAAGAAAAGGTGAAGATATGTAGTTGAGTAGGTGAAGGTGTATGTTAATGAAAAATTGTTTTTGGAGAGGAAGTGAAATAGTCTGCTCTGAATTTATTTTGTTGAAAAGGAGCATGGAGAATATTGAGTATTGGGTCAGATTTGACGTTTGAATGCCTAGACAGAAGTGAGGAGAGAAGGGGAGTTGGATATATTGAACAAAGTTTAAGAGGGCTAAGGACGATTAGTAGGTGATAAGAGAAGGACGAAAATTTAAATACTAATGAAGAA
>OU898278.1:65251977-65276977 GCA_918026665.1 Diabrotica balteata
GCGTTTTGTGGTGGAGGCAGAATGGTTGGAAACGATGGAGAGGGGTCAGCGAATAAGTTGAAATAAAAAACACACATGGTGGCATTGCCAAAACGGCAAAGCTACTGGATTCACTCAACAAAACTGCAGACAGAGTTCATTGTAACATTTCACAGTTTTGATAACATAGTTTTGATAATTCAAGCCAGTTTATTCTCTTGAACATATCTTCAGACAGTAAATGCTTTTTTATTTTATCTACAAACTGTATTGTTCAGAATTCTACAGTTTAAGTTAAAATACCTTAAAAAAATATAGCACAATAAAATTTTATAAATAAACTATACTCAAATAAATGTAAATCCATAGAAAAATTAATTAAAATAATAAAATGAAAATATTTCATTTTATGAATATAACGTCTATGAACAGTATATCAACACAGTTTATTAGGGCTGCAGTCAGAATATATATATATATATATATATATATATATATATATATATATATATATATATATATATATATATATATATATATATATATATATATATATGTTATTGTGATATTTCAAGTCTTAGTGCGCCAAGCAATTAATTAGCTCATCAATTAATTAATTAAAGTTATTTAAATGATATGATTATGATTCTATCACAATTTTTAATTCTCTTATCTCAGGGTTATATTCGTGCTTCTATATCTATGCTTTACATGTGAAAGGTAAGGTCCAAAGGATACCGGAATAATAAAAAACATAGATGATATAACATTATATATTGAAATAAAAATAATGAAATAATATTCACACTCAAATGTTTTCAATAAACAATATATCATATAAGGATTCTCAAAATTTTGTTCTACGTACGTGAACTTTCAAAATTAATGGTACAAACAATATTAGTTGAAATCTCAAAATCCCAAATAATATTCTAAATCTCCCAATCAAAATATTTATATCCTTTCTAAATTAAGTGTAAAAAATTGTGTTATCAATAAAAGAAAAACTGCAGAAAACAAAACTATCTTTCTCTGATGATGAGTGGTCCAAATCCTTGTTCCTTGTAGACTATACTATCTACTCTTAGCCGCTCCCTAGATAATCAGCAATCTTACAACAAATTATTGCAAGTTTATCGTCCTTAATGATCTCCTTCAAATGCACGAATCGTTCAAATTATGCTAGCTTCTTCGTCTCTCAATAAACTGAACCTCTCTTTGGCCTGAGTGAAAAATGACTCTTGGAATATCTTTTCTTTACGATAAACTGAATCTCTCGTTAGCCTGAACAGTGACTCTTGGAATATAAGTAGAAAATATAACTTACAATCTTTTACTGGATCAGCTTCTGTCAGATACACTAACTACACGAAAACTCACAAACTTTCACTTCTACTGCTTCCTACCTCTGGGAAACTACCCGAGAACAACGGCCGTTCGCCTTGCACCCTTGGAAACCAACTGACTATCTTTTCTTTCTTCTAAAACTAACTAACGTCTCATTCTCAAACCAAACCTCCCACCTTTTTCAATCGCATCCAATCAAAACGCGTCATACATCTCCCATTTCTTCATTTCGATCACAAACAAATTTTTACCTACAATTATAAAATTTCCGAAGATTATTAAAAAACTAATCTTTTTCTACCAATTCTTAAAAACTAACAAAAACATATCTTACTAAAATCTATTGTCCTAATTACTGCACAACATTTATTTGGAAAAACCGCTTCAATTGTCTAGAATTTCACTTAGGCTTATGTGGATCACTCAAATATATTTTAACAAAGAAAATAATTTATGCATATCTTACGTTTTGTTAAATACAGGTAATCCAAAATTAAAAGACTTTCATTCCTTGAAATGTTTGTTGTTCATTATCCTACTTATCTGAATTATTTTAATTTTTTGGAACTTTGAAATATTTTAAGCAAACCAATATTTTTCTTGATTTTACATATCATAACAATATATATATATATATATATATATATATATATATATATACAGTATAGGTAAAAGTTTATGGTCGGTATGGTAAAATTTAACAGGATATCTAACGCAGATATAAAATCATATTTTCAGCGAATAGACAAAGATAACAATCATATTTCTCCTTGGTCTCCCCTCCATAAACATTCATTGCCCATTAGTGAGACGAATAGTTCCGATCAGAGATATTTTACATATTCTCTGGTTCCCATCCTAATATATCTAAAAAACTAGAGGTGAGTCCTCTCGTTTTTTAAATTTTTATCGGAACCGTTTTTCGTAAACTGTAACTAGTTGATTGTTTACCAGTATTCAAATTACACAAACATATTGGCTATTATCGTTTATGTGTATAAGTATTGAAGTGAAAGAACCTAACGAAGGATATATTTATTATAACTTGAAAAATAAATTAAACAATACAAATAGTACTTACATTTACATTAAATCGTACTTACATTTACATTACACGTTATTACTAAATCGCGAGTGGTCTAAATTGACATTTAAAAACAAGTTTTTCCACTTTTCTTGTTAACCGTGTTCTTCTTTTATTTAAAATTAAACCAGATTTTAAACATGTGTTCACAAGGAAAAGATTTTGTTACAATACTACAATATTTTATGAATATAGTGGCTAAGTTAGGATATACATGGCGATGGTTTTTCCACCACGGTAATGGACAGTTCCAATCTCCGTTCGAAATTTATTGTGGGTAATATATCATCAGACAAATACATGTCGACTTCTTATATATCTCTCGATACAGGTGTATGTTTAAATGAGTCATGTCCAATTAATTCATCAAAAATACACCATGGACTTAAGTCATCTTTATCAGTTTCTTTTTCTTGTACTGGTTGATTTTCAAGATTTACTAAACTTATGCAAAGACTCGTTTCATCCATTTTCCATAGGTGAAGAACCAGCTTTTAAAAAGTTTGCAGGGTGGATTCCTGGATATAAACCGCCAACAAGAAAAACTGTCAGATTCATTACTTCAGGAATGTTATGTCAAAACTGATTTGATAATAGATAAAATAAAAAGTCCTTTTTTCGACAATTCTGCAAAAAACACATTAAAAAAAGTACCTTATCTTCAGAAAGGCTTTTAAAGTATTAATTACAACATAACAAAGTTCCCAAACGGCCAATCCAAGACGTGGAAACTAGGTAGAACTTCACCTAATACAGGTTAAAAAGAATGACCGAGTTAGAAGAGGCAATCCGTTCCACATCGGTATTAAATAATACAGACTTAGACTTAGACCAAATCTAAATAAAGAACACTGGATTATTTGTTCTCAGCTTTCCCAAATTTTACGGCCGTTTAAAGAAATAACAAGTACAATGAGTGACCAAAAATACTTGAAGGGTAGTTCAGTGATTGTTATGGTACGCTGCCAGCAAGAATCTTGCAATACAATTTTAGCAAACGGTAACCTTACATTCATAGTATCCGACGTAGTACAATTACTACTATCGGGTTTAGCAAAAAGATTTAAAGGGATAGAACAGAGTGGCACATTGTCATTATGTACATTTATGCATTCACCATTTAAAGTGCAGGGTTTTTCTGATAAAAATGAAGATAAAAAAATAAAAGAAAAAGTTAAGAAGCTATTTACTTCTATAATTAACGAACAAGAAGATTGTACTATTGAAAATCAACCAGTACAAGAAAAAGAAACCAATAAAGATGACTTAAATCCATGGTTTAATTGGAGATGGCTCATCTACACGTACACCTGTATCGAGAGTCCATTACAACGGCGGAAAAACCATCGCCATGTATATCCTAACTTAACCACTATATTCATACAGTATTGTAAATGTGAACACATGTTCAAAATCTGGTTTAATTTGAAATAAAAAAGAAGACGGTCAATAAGAAGTAAAGTAGAAAAACCTATGTTTTTAATGTCAATTTAGACTATTCGCGATTTAATAATAACGTGTAATGTAAATGTAAGGACGATTTACTATTTGTATTGTTTAGTATATTTTTCAAGTTATAATAAATATATCATTAGTTTCTTTCACTTCAATAAATATACACATAAACGATAATAGCCATTATGTTTGTTTATGTAGGTACTCTCTTACTTGAAACTACTTTTAAACAATCATAGTTACTTGTTTACAAAAATTTAAATTTTTAAATGCATTCATTTTTTTTGGAATCCTGAGAAAACTAACAAATATTTTTGAAAAATTTAAATGCAGAATAAAAGATTACATTATTACCGAGGGCCGAAAGTGCCTTAGAATAAACAAAAAGTTTTTTGAATGAGATATTTGAAATTAAAAATCACACTAATTTTTTTTTCACTCCTATAACTTATTAAAATAAACATTATACAAGTTTTCAGGGACTTTCGGCCCTCGGTAGTAATGTATCGTTTCATTCTGCGTTTAAATTTTTCTAGAATATTTATTAGTTTTATCAGGATTCAAAAAAAATGAATGCATTTAAAAAATATTGGTCCGAAATTGTGCCTACGCTCTTAACGATAAAATTACCACGACCCACCTCTACTACTCGTTACTCGGTGTTCTGACCAGACGGACGACGTTGCTAAATAATTATTGTGTATGAATATTTTTTAATGTGGTGTTATCGTATGCAGTTTATTATTTCATATTGGGAATAAGGCACAATGTGACTTTAAAATAAACGTATTTTGATGTTTAGATTTTTAATTCGGAAATCGTACTTAAAATACGAAACATTAATAAATTTTATTTATATAAAACGATTTCCGAAGTGGAAATCAAAATGTTATATTACACTTATTGTAAAGTAAACTTGTGGCATATTCCCAATAAAAAACAGTAAGCTGTCATTGAACTCAATTTCGCCCAAATATGATTATCTTAGAACACTGTTCAAATGCAAAAAAGACAACAGGTCAAATAAAACCAATAAGTTTGGCAACGTTGAACTTCCCCTTTTTCACGCATGCATGTTTGGCGATATAAAGGGCGGACCTAATATACCTCCCTCTTTCTAAACAGCTGTTTCTCACTCCATCTTACGTAAGGTCCATACCGACCATAAACTTTTTCCTACACTGTATATATATATAAGACTAAGAAAAAAGAAGTACTTGTGACTCGTTTGGAAAAAATATAAAACTGTTTTGGATGGGTTGGAGTCAATATAAGGGGCTATTGGTTGACTATTTTTTACTCGAGCTTTCAATTGTGTTTATAATTATTATCAAGAGCTGCTAAAAACTACAAAATATCTTACAAAGTTGAACTAGAAATAAAAATTTTGTTAACTCACCAAATAAAATTAGTTTTGTATATAAAATTGCTGGGAAACTGCTAGAAATGGATTTTCTAAGGAGAGCGTGTGGTATATCCAAAAAAGATCACATCAGGAATGAAGATATTAGAAGGAGGACAAATACTGTATATTCCAGTGTAGATAGAATTGAAACGAGACAACTAGTGTGGTATGGTCACGTGAAACGAATGAATGAAGATAGATGGCCAAAGAAAGCTTTAAATTACATACCACCACAAAGAAGAAGAAGGGGAAGGCCTTCAGTTGCCTGGGAAGAAAATGTACGGCACCTAATGAGAGGTAGAGCCATCAGAGAAGACGAATGGATGGACAGAAAACGATGGCGGTCGAAATGCGAGAAACGGCAGAGGCTGTAGGAACCTCGCTTATATATATATATATAATATATATATATATATATATAATATATATATATATATATATATATATATATATATATATAAAAAATTGCTGCTAACACATTACAAAAAATATTAATATAAAAATATAATTAATATAAATTTTTAATATAATTTTGAAAAAGTATCTTAACAAACACAATTGAATTTGTAAATAAAATTGAATAGTTACAAAAAAGCCTCAATGTCATAAATACCAACTTAAAAATTTTTATTCTTGACAATAATTATATTGTCAAAAATAAAATTTTGTTTAAAAAATTTTTTTTGTTTAGTAACAAAATAGCAGAAGATTTATTCACCATTGATAGATGCCTGAAAAAATGTAACAAATACATGGAAAATTAAATCAAAATGTGATATTTTACTGATTTCATATATAAACTACATAGAAATAATATAATTATAAATTTTTCTTAGATTTTGAATTTCTGACCTTTTGTTTAAATTATTATCACTTTTGCTAATACAAACCATTTCCAAAAAAATTCTTTTAAATATATTAATTTCACTACATAAAATTTTAATATTATCAAAATCCATAATATGGTCTTTGTCTATTACATGCTCTGCCAAAGCACAAGATGGTTTCTTAATTCTGCAATCACTTTTGTGACAAATAATGCGATTTGAGAGATTTCTTCCAGTCTCACCAACATACTCAGCTTCACACTGAGTTCAACGAATGCTGTATACTACATTTGTTTTATCTAAATTTAAAATCTATTTGTTTTATATATCAGGAGCACTTGTGGAAGTTCAACTGAAATGAAATGCAGCCAGGTACACTAGCAGCGACATCTATACGAAGTAACAAAAAAAAAGTCGAGAGACCTATCTCTGATAGCAAATTAAATAAACCGCAAAATTCATTTAACGACGCTAGAAGTATCCTTCTACTTCCAAGTGCATCTACGATTCACCTTTAAAAAATACCATCTTTTTTGCTCTTTACGTAGAGCAAAAAAGATGGTATTTTTACGGTTAAATTAAAGTAAAAGATTGCATTTCATTTGAATTGGAACTCCACCATTGCCCTACACGTGTTTCGGGTTATTCAACCCATTATCAGAAGCACTTGTGAAGTTCAACTGAAATGAAATGTTGTCTAGTATTTGGTCATTATTATTATGTTAAAGAGTATTGGCAAGGGTACTCCTTTGTAGTACTCTGTTCTTTGGCACGATATCTAATTATTTTTGACTGTAACTCAATATTAAAACGTCGCAGAAAAGAGTTAAGGCGGTAGATTTTTGGTTCCTCTGGAGCCTTTCCGGGTTTTATTACATGTAACACTTTAGATTGTCACTTGCCGTAGTTAGCCTGTACACAAGATTGATGTAGAAATTTTAGTCCCTATGTTTTCGAAAAACTACTCATAGTTTTAAGAATTTCATTTCTAATGTCCTCTAGGCCTACAGCTTTGCCTATCTTATGTTCGGCAATGGCGATGTTCAGTTCGTAAATTGTAAATTTCCGGTCGAGGATCAGGTTCCGGTTACTGACCTCTCTTTATAAACCGCTTAAAGTGTATAAACCCTCCTGTAGAAGTTGTGTAGCTATCTAATTGGGAGTTATAATGACGTGGACAGATTGCATTGTATTATCTCTGACCAGACTATTTATTAATTTCCAGGCTTTTTAGCTACTGTGTGTCGTATTAGTGTTTTAGATAGGAGGTTATCATATAACTGCCAGTAGTTTTCGTACAGTCTTAAACTGTGTTTTGTTCTACATCCCCACGGGATGACATTTCTTGACGCCAGTCTGCTTGGTTTCATAAATGTATCGTAGATAAACAGGTAAGTACTGTTTGACTGTAAATTAGCTTGTTTATGAATTTTATTACATTGCTGGCAAATCACTCTTCTACAAAAGTAATGAAACGGATTTGAACATGGTTTAGACTATTTTTTTTAAATATGTTCTAAAGAAGTCAGATAATCAGTTATACACAAGTTAGGTTATGTAAGATATCCTTTTAAATTACTTGTGTGAGAATAAATAGCCATCCAAAATAAGGAGAGCTTATTAAATGGACTGCTTTGTTTCGATGACTAGTAGTAATGGGTAATTCTTGGTTTTCTTGGATATATGTAAGGACAGCATAAAAAGAGCACTACGATCCCTGTAAGAACTGCAACATTCATAATCAGTACATATATGTTAAGGTGTACAATTTGAAGAAGAGGAGAGTAATGTATGATTAGCTGATTCTTAACATGGAAATATTTTGAAAAAATTATTGTCTAAAACATAAAACACAAAAATGCTTATTACACATAGAGAAATTTTAACAACTAGAAACTATAAGAGTTTTCAGAAAGACGAATTAAAAACCATGTTCCTGTAAGCTATAATATCTTACGTTAGCATGCCATACCTAAATTAGATATAAAATTAACATAAACAGCTAGAGAAACAATAATAGAAGATTCATTATTAACCTAAAATACGGGTCAAAATGATTTGTAATAATTATTAATTTCAGTTGACGAAAATGATTTAATGTTATTTGGTAGCGACATACGTATTTTGATATACAAAATTTTGGAAAATTAATGTTACCGCCTCTTAAAGCTGGTTTTATCAAAATGATCATACTTTAATAAACTTGTTCCAAGAATGCAATTTAAAGTACTCTTGACGCCATTTTAAGGAATTATAATTTAAAATGTGCAACAATATATTAAAATTTTCAGTAGTAAATTTTCACCAATTTAAATTAAAAGACAGTAACAAAAATTAGTTAGTTTAATTATAACGTCATCGAACCCGAGTTTAGCTAGGGAAGTAACAGAATCTAGATAAAAATTGTATTTTGCCAATAGCTCTCGACGTGGTAGTTGAAATGGCATTGAATTTAATTTTAGAATTGCTTTTATTTCTTAATATTGTTCTGAAGCTATTTTCTTGTGGTTTTTAGATAATAAATAGTAATTGTTTTTATTTCATAGAAAATATTCAAAAATCTAAAATTATAAAAACCATCTGTTAACCATTTTTTCGGGGATCTTCTGAGGTAGATCCGGGAAACTATTTTATTTACGGATAAATTTAATTGATCGACATTCAGTCTATATTATAAGATATTAGAACTCACTATATAAGTACCCCACATGTTACAACTTACAGTTTGTTATACAAAGCTCATCAAACCATTCATCATCAACCCGGCGTACTAAAATATACGTGCCTTCATAAATAATTTTATGGCCGAACAAATCTTCGGATGTGTAAGAAAATGTTTATTAGAAACATGTTTTTCTCTTGTAAACCATCGTCATTCATAAAAAACTATAATTAGTTGGTCTCAACGACAGACGGATTTTTATGATAGCGTTAACGTTTTGAGGTTATGTCTGGGTAATCATGGGGTAACTACAAGGATGGAACTTTTTATATAATAAAGAAAACTGTTCTTCGAAGTTGAATAGAGCTTTCGAAGCTATATTATATATATATATATATATATATATATATATATATATATATATATATATATAAAAGTGCACTCGTAAGTGAATGGGATGTTTTCGGTCAATTTGTAGATAAAAAAAACAAGAGTTGTGCTACTTTATCTATTTATTGAAGACGTTTCGCCCACTGTTCAATAAACATCATCAGTTCATCTTAAAGAGTGTTATTAGCTATACATCTAATATGAGAAACAATTAAGTAAATAATCTTACCTTTAAAAGATCTGTAGCATTAATAATGGTATTAATTTGAAGAACCATCAATATAAGGAAACAATTTATATAATAAAAACATCAACAAAAAAAAAACAGAATCACAGAACGCCGGAAGATTCCCAATTTATACAATTTTGTATTAATTTTTTTATTTAACTCTTGACAACATTAAAATCTATCAAAAAATGTAATTGTCATTTTTGAAATATTATAATAACGGCACGGCTCAGGGTTCTTGACTGTTATGACATAACATGCGAAATGAAGTATAAAAACGTCAGAAAATATATATATATATATATATATATATATATATATATATATATATATCATGATACTATAAACTACAGATAAACCCACGCGCACGCGATCAGTCGTGTGACGTCACTTGGCGACAAATGTCACCAGAAATGTTCTGTGTTGTATGAAGTTTTGTCAGATTTAGTCAAGGCACAGAATAATAAACAATCAGAAGGGACACTCTCAGATGCCGCCTTTGAAGTTTTTCAGCACGCGCGCCATGTTTGAGGAGGACACATACATATGATTTGTGTGGTTATGTAATTGTTTATATTTATGTTTAATTATATTATATTTATGTTGTTATATTTAACAATGTTAATATAATTGTATAGTATGTCTATGATTGCCGTAAGTCAAATAAACCTGGTTAATTTTTCCATGCACACCACATAATTTCTTTAAAATCCTCCTAAAACATGGCGGAACGTCTGCGCGGAGGAGATGCGCGTACTTAATTTTCCGTGGAGAGTGGGTATTCTGTATGTTTATTATTCTGTGGTCAAGGTTAGTAGATATTTAAGTATCTACTTAAATATCTACTAACCTTGAGATTTAGTTTTGTTTTATCGTTTATCTTGTACGTTGACATCGGTTTACTGGGTAAACCATCTTTCCGAAGGAGGTTTACTTAAACCATATCCAGATTTTCTAATTAAATGTAATGAACTGGACCATATTTTTAACAATTTTAACAAAGGGTCATTAAAATTAACCAAAAATTATTTAAAATCGCTAATGGATTTAGCTGTGTTCAGATGTAATGTTAGTAAAGGTGTAAATTATATTTTAAAATTAGAAAATTGAATAGATATATTAAAGAAACATCCACAGTTAAGAAGAAGAAAATATTAAAAATTGTAAAATAAATTGTTAAATAAACCTGTAAATTATTACAGTGTATTTTATTTTATCAGTTGTATTAAATTTTTATTTTAATAAATCAATCCATTGTATATAAATTTCCATTTGCAAAAGGATGTTTAGTTCTTACTTTTTTATATAATTTTAGTTTACATTGCTAGGTTAACAGAGATGTATATATAACATATTTTTAAGATTTAATTGCAGATATTTTACCTAACATCCCTTAATATTCTAAATATTTAAATAAAAACCCTCTCTTTCCATATATGTTTTACCGACTGTATTATAAAAGGTTGGTGATAAAAGTGACTTTTATCACCAATTGACGTCATGCGCGTCGATGTACAAAATTCGATTGCGAAGTGGGTTTATCTTGGAAGTCTTAGTATCATGTATATATATATATATATATATATATATATATATATATATATATATATATATATATATATATATATATATCTATATATATATATATATATATATATATATATATATATATGTATATATATAAATATGTATATATATATATATATACATATATATATATATATATATATATATATATATATATATATATATATATATATATAACTATCTGGCTGAGTATAAACTGGGACACTAGTCCAATTTACGAAATAATGCTAAAATTATGATATAATAAAAGAAACTGAAGAAGACACCAATCATTAAAAATAGAATATGGAAAAATCAATTTTGTAGTATTAGTGCATGGTAAATTTGGCTTAAGTTGCTGATATCAGTTCTCTTATTTAATGCATTAGGTTATTTCAAAATATGACACATCTCCATAAACTCTCTCTTATTAAGGTTACGTTCTCTACAGAGAATTCTAACATCATCAAAATTCACAGCATGTTGGGTGTTGATTACATGTTGTGCAAGGGCACACGTATGGTTAGACAGTTTAATGTCACTACGATGTGAGGTAAGGCGTCCTTTAAGTGTACATCTTTAGCCAGGAAACACACTTGTCTAATTTAATACAAAAGTAAGTTTTTGTACTTAAATTTAATTGTGTATTATTTCGAACCCAGAAAACGAAGAACGTATTATTTCTGCGAAAACGCAGAACGGTAGTTTGTAGTGCATTTACGAAAATTGCTATTGTTTTGGACAATTTGTTAGCTGAACTCTGAACCGGGAGACAGGCGACCCTGGCAGAAAATTAGCGTACAGTATAAACCCGGGAACTCTTACAAGTAAAGAATACAATGAGTTTTGTAAAGTGCAGAGTGCGGCACTTAATAGTAGAAGAAGCTTCCGAAGAAGAGTTAATCAGTGAGATGGAGGCAAAGGATAAATACAGTGCAATTTACTTTAAACTTAAGTACAAACATGATGACAGAACAGCTTCAGTAACTTCAAAGTCATCAAGTGTAAAGGTAAGTACAAATTTGGCAGAGAGGCAGGTTTATATGTGTATATTTTTATTATAAGTAATTTTTTGTACTTGGAATACATTTAGATTATTAATTTAATTAATAAACAAGACTGATATGCACTATTTAAAATGTTTACAAAACTAAAAAAATAACATAAAAATAAAACAAAACAGCAAATTAACTTCAAAGGTAAACGAACAACAACACACGATACATACAATTAAAAAATTATATTTAATGATCCAATCCAATAATTAGAATTTGTGAAACTTCAAATAATAGCTATAATTTCAACTAACATTGAAGAAGACTGCAGACCGAGAGCGAACTACTATACCGATTCTACCGATCGTATATTTGGTTTCAGTGTAAAATATGATGCACGTGCTGCCATCTTTTCAAAAAATTGTAAAACGTTAGTTTATTTGAATACCACCCATTTTAACTGTTGCGTGAACATACCCCCATTTTATTTGAAGTATACCTTTTTTCATAGACTTTCTTTCCTTCGTTTATAACTGTCAAAGTGTGAGATAACAGTGACGCATAAGCATCCAATTACATTCCTAACATGTTCATCAATAAAAAAATTCCTGCGATGGCCTAATTATGAGATTCGTATGTAAAACAATTTTATTACAGAAGCGGCAACAAAAGAGTCACTTGGTAGGTCTAAAGCCACACGCATTTCCTTTGTGTTTCGTCGCAAGATTTAAATTAAAAGTAAATTTACTGCGAGAGAAGTCATGAGCGTACTGGGGACGGTTAAGATGATATAAGATAATAATATCCGTAAAATAAGTTTAACCCGATTATAAGTAGTATTATTTATGACAGATATGAGAAAAAGTTAATAACAATTTTTCGTTTTTCCTTAATTCTTTCTTTCTCAAGTTTATTTACGAGTTTATTTCAGTTGTCGTTGTCGATTATTAGCTAATAAGCTGTTGTGATTTATGGAAAAGATATCCTGCGATTGATATGTTGATATTGTTTTGAAATAAGTTTAATAAGCTTTTCTTTCGAGTCTGTTAAGTAACAGAAATCTCTGGGTAATGAAATAAACTTCACCATTTCCAATATCTAACAACTGCTTCGAAAACAAAATTGCACTTTGATCTTGTTGAAAAAATACTCGCACGTTATTATTATATATTAAACATTATCTGGCTTTTCGGAATCCGGCTTGTTCTTCGCTATAATGGTCCATGTGTTGTTCTAGTTTTTCTTTTATAACTGATGAAAAGATTCTTGCTATTGAAGGCATTACACTGATCCCTCTGTAGTTATTTGGTGACCTTTTGTCACCTTTTTTGAAAATGGAGGACATGTATGATAAATTCCACTAATCGGGAATCTTCTCTCCTGCTTCGATTTTATTGAACAACATTTGTATAAAGGATACTATCCTTGCGCCTCCATATTTCAGCAGTTCCATTTTTATATTCCCTGGTCATGGTGCTTTATTGTTTTTGGATTTCATTAGTGCTTTATTTATATCTTCCTCTGTGATTTCTGCTTCCCCAGTTATTTTTGTCACAGGGTCGTATGAGATATAGTCCAGCCTATTCTCCTGCAATAATTTTGTGTAATGCTTTGTCCATTCTTCTGATGTAATTATCTGTATGGTATGTTTACTTCATTTATTACTTCTGGTGTTTTTTATTTTTTTCCATGCTTCCGTTGATCTGTTATACTCTATCGTGTTGTCTCTGTCTCTGTACATTCTCTCCCAGTATTCGTTTTTCTCGAGCTTTATTCTTTGTATAACTTGTTGTCCGAGGGTAACATATTCTCCCCGTGTTCCTGGGGTTCTGTCGTTTAGCCATTTATGAAATGCACTTTTTTTTTCTTTTAATGATCTCTTCTAAGTCGTCACTGTATTTCTCCAAATATGTATTCCTATGTTGTTCAATACCCAGCACTTCGTTTGCCGTTTTATTTATTTTTTCCTTTAGGTGTTGATACATTTCTGTTGGGGTCAATTCTTCGTTCATCTGTAGCATAGTTTGTAGCCTATTCTGATATAGTGTTCGAGAACTAAATTGTTGTATAAGTTCTACTGTATACCTCGTATTTGCGATTTTTTGCATCTCCTCATCTTTCTGGATATTGTCTTTTTGTCGTCTTCCCGTGTATATGAATTTTTCTAGCACTAATCGGTGGTTACTTGCCCATTCTGCTTGTCTGTATACTCTTACATCTTGTATTATTGTTTTGCTGGCTTTTTCTTACTATTATTAAATCAATAATTGATCTTTGGTTTCTACTCGGTTCTTCCCATGTGTATCTATGCATGTTTTTATGCTGAAATCTTGTGTTGGTTATGGCTAAATCGTATTCTGAACATATTTAGATTAGCCGACTTCCATTGTCGTTTCTAATTTCGTCTTATCTGAATCGTCCCACTATATCTTCATAATCCTTTCCTATGTGGCTGTTAAAATCTCCAATTAGTAGAATATCTTCTTTTTCCTTTGTCCTGTCTAATACATCGTTTAGTGCGTTGAAAAAATCTTCCTTTTCCCTTATGGTCGCATTGTCATTCATTGCATATACTCCAACAATTATTGTTGATTGTCCAAATATGTTCATCCTAATTTCCATTATTCGTTTATTTATTTGCTGGTAATCTTGTATGTATTTTCTCCATTTATTTTTTATTAATATTGATACTCCTTTTGAGGCTCTTTCATGTTTGCCAACTCCACTTTATATGTGTGTATATTTCCCTATAATTTCCTCTCCTTGACCTTTTTTTTCTTTCGCTTTTTGTTTCACTATCTGTGCCTATTCTTTCAATTTCTGGGATTATTTCATTTTGTTTGGATGCGATTGCTTGTATATTCCACGTTCCTATTCTTATAGTCCTTTTTCTTCGCCTAAGTCGTATATCCTTGTTTCCGTTCAAAATCCGAGGCTGTGTTGGATTGGTTTTTGCATAATGACTTTTTCAGAGTGTCGGGTAGCAGGCCCGGCGCCTCAACCCCCTATTTTTCAGAGGACCATCTTCCTATTCGTTAATCAAAATTCATTTCCATATTTAATCTAAGGTCGTTTTCGGTAAATCCATCCAGGGTACTGGGAGAGAAAAGGTAGGTTCGGATATGGACTGAGGGTAGGACAATGGTTTCCACTGTATGGTATTAGGAGATAAACCAAGGCTCGTGTGGGCAGGGGCGCATCCCTGAAGTAGATCTGTCACCTATTGGGATCATAGATGAGTATCTACCCGCAATCACTTAATTAAATATATCTAGTACTTTATTTAGAACTTTAATAATTAGTACTTTAATTGATTTACCTTTATTAAGAAGACTTTCTAAATCATTTCGTTAAGCTTACTACCAACGTTCACACCTTCTCTATAATGTGAACTTTTCTCTAAAAAAGATATTCCGAATTCAAACATTATAGTTACAGTAAATGTGAATATTTAAATCGAGTCTATATATCAGTCGAATTAGATTCAATTAAACAGATATTAACTTTAAAATTCAAGATCCGCTTCCCTCTTCAGAGAGCCGCCCTTGTTTTGGGCGTAAGTCATCCGATATTGTCTGCGCCTGTTTAACGTTAGTTCTTTATATATCCTAATATTTATCTTTGAAACTGCTTTAATCGTTTAACAAATATCGCTGAGAAGCGAGGAGGAGCAACGAAGTAGGGTCTGTGTTTATATCATCGCCCGTATCTCCCCCACGGTAATTTTCATTAATGTCTGCAATAAATTTTGAAATACCGGAAACTTATAAAGTTGACTTTGTTACTATTTATTACTCGGAAAAGTAAAATATGGACTCTGTTTACTGCTAGACAGCAGCTAAAGCAGCGAATTCCGCTCGTGTTTCGCTACTCAGTAGGACTATTTTTCAGTGTATCATGCTTTCGTCCATTTTTCAAATTTTGATATATTACTGTTTTAACTGCAGTTAAAGCTTAAGTAATTATTGAAGATCTTAAGTTTAATTACACTAAGCAATTTTACATATAAAACCCATAGTCAATGGATACATATCGGCTATCTCCTGGATTTTATATGTAAAATTTCTCAATACAATAATTATTATTAAACTACAAACTTTTCAGGATGTTTTGTTTGAAATACGTACTCATTACTAATTACTGCCAGTGCGGCAGTAATTTTTTAACACTAAATGCGATATTTATTCAACAATTGTTTTTTGTACCCTACATATATTAAAACCGATTATTATAATTTTTCTTCTGAATTTTTTCAAGACGCACATGTGCGCTGCACGCAGTTTTCAAGAAATTTCTTTTAAAAATGCGGAGTACGCACTTGTGCGCTTGATACAAATTTTTGTATTTAGTAAATTAAATCGACTTTTTGATCTAAACTAAAATTTTATTCATAAAACCAGGATGTAAAATAAACAAATAACATATAATGTAAAATAAAAGTATACAAAATATTAATTTTTTCGTAATGTCTTTCTATACTAATACATGATATTCTTTGAAACATTTGCCTAAGCAGAGGCCAGGTCTATCGGGACATTCTTGACAATGATAAATACAATCCTTACGTATCTTATTTTTATTGCATGTCCGACATTTTTTTCTAAGAGTTTTACCACGTTCATTATGTAACTCAATTTTTGAAGGTGTGTGGTTTACACCCGAAGTAACTGCTACTTCTGCCGTTACAACTGCTGTTCCTTGACTTTTTCTGGTAACAACTTTTCAAGTATTGACAATCGAAACTTATAACATGACATTTTGTTATTTCCGTGGTACTTATTATACAATCTATGAGCATTTTACAAATATAGCTGAAACAGATGTATGCCAATTTTTTTGTACCAACGTAAAGTTTTGCATGTCGGCAGATAATAAGAAGACAGTTGGTCTTGAAGATCTACTCCGCCCATATATTTATTATATTTAATGATTGGTGGTGGTTTAATTTCCTCATCCCCTCGTCTATTTCTTACGGTTACCATCTCATTGTTATATTCAGTTGAAATGTAAATCTCTTTTGTCTCGCCATTTTCCAACCATTACGTTGTTGAGGTACATACTTTTGGTCTGGCCTTTTTTTACCTTTGCGTCTACGACGTTTTTTGGACAGCCTTTTTTATCTTTTCTCAGAGTGCCTGTACAAAAACTATTTTTATCCAGTAGTAATTTGGCCAAGTTATAACTATTGTAATAGTTGTCCATATGGAGCTAATGTATATGGTCGAAAAAATTACTCATTAGGTGTAGCATCACTCTTTCTTTATGAGACTTAGCAGCAGTCAGACTTACCTGAACCAGGATATATATGGATATCCAAAATTGTTGGTTCATAGGTTCGTTTAGAGATAAACACTTTTAGGATATTCATTTTGTTATTAAAATGATCTAGCAAGGGTCTTACCTTATATAGTCGATCTACTGGAATTGGTTCATTTTCTTTTACATTTTCGGCAAAATGAAGGCATCGCATTTTAAGCAAATGGCGGTCTATACTCATGTATGAAGAAAAACAAGTCGAAAATAATCTATTTTTCTTCCAGTAGTCTTGTGTGCTAGGCAATTGGATTGTTCCTGTATGGAAGGTTAATCCAATAAATATTAGCAATTCAGATATTGTTAATTCCTTCCATAGGGAAATCCTTAAACGGTCACATCCTTTGCTGGTAGAAAGAACTTCAGCTGCATAACTGTTAGTTTGTAAGATAATCATATTTAAAAGTTCATCGTCAAACCTAAACCAATCGTACATCAGCCTAAACCAATCGTACGCACTATAACCAGGACTATCGACTAACAATCCAATTCTTTTTGTAAATGGAATTTGTTTCATACCGCTAGTTGTTTCGGTCCATTCATTGCCTGTAATCTGTACGTCAGGATTATCTACAACCGTATTACTTGTTCTGTAGTACATCATCCTCAGTATCACTTCCAGAAGAGTCTTCCGAAACATTTTCAATTTCAAATAAAAATATTAATTTCAGACTACAGGTTTATTATTACATTTATTTATCATAATCATCATCTGAGTCTGAATTATATAAAAACTGCATCAATTCCTCAACACTCAGATTTTTTTCATTTCTCACTTTCACGGTCTTACGTCTTTTTACGCCTGAAGGTCCAGCTTTATTTAAATCGGCCATTATTATACAAATAATTAAGCTTATAGTTACATTAAACAGTTTGAAAGGACAATACCTTTGAAAACCTAACTATGTGAGTAACTGATCTGCGACGTCACCTATGAATAGCTTTGCAAACCTTACCACATGATTCACTGAGCCGCGACGCCACCTATGAATATAAGTAACCTTTAATAAAATGCGGACAAAGTTTTTTTGATCTTCTGAAACTAAGTCAATTTTAAATATATATGGAAATCGCCATATACATAGGCCGCTCATGTGCGCCATACGCATTTTACAAAGAAATGGGAGGCCGCGCATGTGCGCTTTACGCAGCGAAAGGGGTAATGTATCTTTCTTTTTGTAATTTTTAAATTATATTCATATTTAAAATTATATTCTAAATTATTCTCCCTAGAAGCATTTTAAAGTTTTAGAAAATACAGAGCACAGTACAAAAGTCAATGGAAAATTTATTGTGAATATTGTGGAATCCCCGAAATTATAATAGAATCGAAAATCTTAGTAAACGTAGGCTTTTGAAATGTGGATTTTTTGGTGAGTATTAAACGTAAGTATTTCTAGCAAGTATAAGCGGAATAAAACCCGAGAGCTACTAGAGCGTGTAAAAAACAAAAATAGTGCGATTGGCACACCGTAAGGAAACAATAATACATTACTTCCCAAATTGATGATAAATGAAAAAAAAAACATGCAGAACTGGTGGATGCCAGATGTAATGAGCTTTAGACTGTATAACAAAATTTGGTATGATACATTTTCGTAGACTAGTATCGCCAATATATTAATATCTAAATGGATTGGCGATACTTCTTTATGCAACTAAATCTTGATTACTTGGGAGAGGATTGGTATATATATAAATATATATATATATATATATATATATATATATAATATATATATATATATATATATAAATATATATATATATATAATATATATATATATATTTATATATATATATATATATATAATATATATATATATATATATATATATATATATATATATATATATATATATATTTATATATATATATATATATATATATATATATATTTATATATATATATATATATATATATATATATATATATATATATTTATATATACATATATATACATATATTTATATATACATATATATACTAGAGACATAGCCCATTAGCCTATTATATATATATATATATATATATATATATATATATATATATATATAGTATTGAGCGAATTAACGGAATCATAGTCTGTTTTAATGAAAAAACAGTTTATTTAGTAAAAAATTATATTTTGACAAAACTATAAAGGTAAATTTACATCATTCAGTAGGAAATATGTCCCCCTTTGGCAGCAATTACTGCTTTTACCCGTTTTGGCATAGATTCTATGAGTTTTTGGCAGTTGCCAGATATCCTTTCATCTCGATACCAAACCTGAATGGCCGCTTCTATCATTTTTGTTTTAGTGGTACAGTCGATTTTTCGCAGTCTAGCTTTGCAAATGGCCCATAAATTTTCAATGGGGTTGAGGTCGGGCGAATTACCGGGCCAATCTAAAACATTAATCTTCTTATTTTTGAAAAATACCATCATTTCCTTTGATTTGTGACAGAGGGCAGAGTTCTGTTCAAGAATTGCTCCTCCTTGGGGTTGACATTTTTGGAGTTGTTTGTATAAATATTTTCCAACATGGATTTGTATTTTTGGCTGTTCATCATGCCTTCAATTGGAACCAAAGATCCAACCCCCATGTATGAAAAACATCCCCAAAACATTTTCTTGTGAATATTGAAAAAATGAAAAAAAAATTCACAGTGATTGCATTAATTCGCACAATACTGTATAACGGGTGGTGAATCGTCAAACGGGCCATAGGAAACTAAATGGGAAATTTTGCATTGTTGAATTGCTGCTTCCCTAATTATTTTAGATCAAAAGTCATAAAAAACTATTTGTAGAGTACTAAAATCTGAATTAAAAACAAATGTTAAAACCGTTCTACAAATCAAATGTACTTCAAAATTTTGCAAATAATAATAGATTTTTCAGACCACCCCTAAAAGTTAGGCCACACGTAATACAAGAATATATAACGTGTGTGCTTTATCATATGGATGTCAGATGTTTGACAATTTGAATTGTCAATTTTTTTATTTTATGATTAAATTATAAACAATGAATTTTACTAAATACTACTACTACTGAACAATATTACTTTGTGAACAATAAATTATATTGTTTACAAATCGATCAATATAATAAAATGTACTCAGTTGACGAAAAATCGCATAATGTTGTATTCAGGCAATAGCGCAAACCTTTTTCTGTCACTACCGGATCTTTATTTAACGTAAGATATTCTTATACACTAAAATTTAATTCCATGTTAAGTTATACAACAATTCAATGAATTCCAATATACTGTTACTGTGATCTTTATTTCTAATAATAATATATGATAATTTCTAAACATAAAACTATAACAAATGTTATAATAAAACATGAATAAAACATTTTTATTATTGCTCTTTTCTCCTTAACTGAGTACATTTTTTAATCAACTTAATTTTTCTTTTAAATAATAAATCACAAAATGTTGGCCATTTAAATCATAGATAAATAGAATATAGTTGATTTAAATATTGTCAAATATTAGAAACGTCAATATGACAAAACACAACATGTAATACACATTTTTTTCACGGCGTCTGGCCTGACTTTTAGGAGTGGCGTGAAAAATGTATTATTTTAGCAAAATTTTGGAACACGTTTAAGTCGTAGAACAATTTTAACAATTGTTTTCGATACATATTTGAGTCCTCTACAAATAGTTTCTCATGACTTTTGGTGTAAAATAATTAGGGAAGCAGGAATTCAACAATTTAGAATTTCCCATTGAGTTTCCTATGGCCCGTTTGACGATTCACCACCCTATATATATATATATATATATATATATATATATATATATATAATATATATATATATATATATATATATATCAATAAAGTATTCAACTAGTGAATTCAGAGGTTTATTCGGTCATTCAGGTTGGCAAAATAAAAAACAGAAGTCAACTACTTCATAAGTTTAAGACGTTTCGCTTTATACTTCTAAAGCTTCATCAGTTCTCTAAAATACAAAGATGCCATAGAGTTTATAAGAAATACAGATCTAATAATTTATTACTTACAACTCAATATGTAGTATTAAAGATGTTATTGTATATACTATAATATGTACTTAAGTTTACTCATAAATTTAGAACTAACTTAAAAAAAATTAAACAGAAACAAAGAACACAAAAACTTTGCAAAAAATAATATTCGCAGAAACGAAGATTTACAAAAATTTTAAACGTACATTTGGCTTCATTTAGAGATGGTTCTCCAATGAAGACAAACAAAACACTGATTTATTGCAATCTATGCAAAACGACGTGAAGCGATACCGAAAATTTTCAAGGGCCATTATGTTCAACAAATTCCAAGGTTTGAGACAATTATGAACTTCTACGGGGGTCATTGAAAGATTAGTTGGACGGGTAGATTTGTATGATGGAAAAATTTGATATGATTTTTTTTGTAATCTATGTTTTAATAAAACTTCGAAATCTGGGATGATTATGTTATTATTTTGAATGGAAAATAAGGCTATTTTAAATGATGAATATTGGTATTATTTATTTCGTAAGATGAGAGAGTGGTAAACCTGGCTCAAATTGTCGATGTCGGTTCTTTTGTTTATTGCAGATGGGTTTTTTAGGATCTCACACATTTCAATAAAGGAGCGTTTTTGATGGTTATTTTGTTTCGCCAGTATTTTAGTATTTGAGAAGTCAATGTGATGTTTGGTGGAAGTGGCGTGTTGTGCAAGGGCACAAGAGGGTTTGGAAAGTCTAATGTCGCTTTTATGTGAAGTTATACGCCCTAGAATAACCATCAAAAACGCTGAAGTAGTTGACTTCTGGTTTTTATTTTGCCAACCTGAATGACCGAATAAACCTCTTAATTCACTAGTTGGGTACTTTAGTAATATAAATTGACGGTCGTAGTTTTTACAATATATATATATATATATATATATATATATATATATATATATATATATATATATATATAAGATGGTGGTATTATTGACTGTTGATTTAAATATAAGTTATGATTTTTGAGGATACAGTCAGTCTATTTGGCCCACAAGACAAAGAAAACTCTTTGATTTATTGTCAAGCTTTGGAATTTTATTTAATTCTTTTTCAAGACATCTATAACAAAGAAATATAAAAATTAACTAGTTAAAATTGTTAATTGTCTTACTTACTAGTCGTGAGATTACAGTTAATATTGTACTTTATAAAACAAACCATTATATAAATATATTAAAATTTTTTATTAAAAATAACTATATTGTCACTATGTCATTGTCATGTTGGTTTGATTATTGGACATATATATGAATGATTATAAAGTCACTTTACGGGGAAAGCAAAACTAGTAACGATAGTTTTTGTTATTATTTATTTAATTGTCTATAAAAAATATAAAAAAATATAAATTAATCCAGTCTATATATATATAATATATATATATATATATATATATATATATATATATAATATATATATATATATTTGGCGAGCAGGCGATAAGGCAGTGACATACGCCATGATAGAATGGAATCCAGGAGGAAGAAAGAGAAGGGGAAGACCGAGTTCAAAGTGGCTACAAGAAGTTGAAGAAGACCTCCAGAGGGCAGGAGTCAGAGATGGAGATGAAGAACTAGAGACAGGAAAAAATGGAGAGATACTGTCAAGAAGACAAGATAAAAAAGACTGATCCACTTAAAAAACAGGATCTAGAAAGCATTTGCGGATTAACCCCACACTGGGGTGTATAGCCAATATATATATATATATATATATATATATATATATATATATATATATATATATATATATATATATATATATATATATACATATATGTATAAAAGTATGTATTAGACATGCAGTGTTTTATAAGAGATAGTGTGTCTTGGGGGATTTGATGTTTAGAGTCCAAGATGGAAAGCTGTCGAAAGCTATCGTGAAGCTATCGAAATCGAAAAACCAAAAAATCCGATTCAGCTACCAAAGCTCTATCAAAAGTCTTCAATTTTTCTGTCACACCTCTTTCAATCTCAACTGAGAAAATTATTTGTCAAACTGAAGAAGCTATTTTTCATCTTCCTTCCGACAAAGCCGAAGTTGCCAGACAAGATGTCGCCAGAATTCTCCGTACGTCCAAACCCCCACCGTCAAATATCAGTCTTTTTAACAACCCTTACATTGTCATTCTTCCGGCCGACAAAGGTAATGCTACCGTCATTCTTAACTCTTCTAATTATTTCGACAAAATGTTCGAACTTCTCAATTCCACAGAATACAAACGCGTCCTAAACGATCTCACCATATATCTAAAACGACCAAATCCATCATAAATAAGTTGACTCTACCTTCAGACATCAAAAAATCTCTTATACCCAGAGAAAAATCATCCCGAATTCCAAAGATATACGGCTTACCAAAAAATCACAAGCCCAATGTTCCCCTAAGACCCATTGTCAGTGCATACAACTGCCCTACTCAGAAATTGGCAAGACATCTCGCTTTATCTTTACAACCATTAGCCGAAAAAGCTTCGTCTTTTGTCAAAAACTCTTTTCGTTTTATTGATCTTCTGAAAAATATTTCAATTTCCCCTTCAGATATACTAGTTAGTTTTGACATTGCTTCTTTGTTCACCAACATTCCCATAGATGAAACCATTTCCATCTTGGACTCTAAACATCAAATTCCCCAAGACACACTATCTCTTATAAGACACTGCATGTCTAATACATACTTTTCATTCCAAAATCATTTATATCGTCAAAAAATCAAAGGTGCCCCAATGGGATCTCCCCTCCCTCCCGTAATAGCTGATATTTTCATGGAACATTTCGAAACAGCAGCCCTGTCATCATCAAATCTTAAACCCACCTGCTGGTTACGGTATGTTGATGACACTTTTGTCATTTGGCCTCATGATAAGGACGCGTTAGATCTCTTCCTCTCCCACCCGAATGGAATACATCCTAGTATTCAATTCACGATGGAAGTCGAGTCTGAAGCGTCTTTGCCATTCCTTGATGTCCTTATTCAGAAAAACTTACCTCATAGTTTTTCCTATTCTGTGTACCGGAAACCCACACATACAAACTGATATCCTAATGCCCAGTCACATCCTCAACCCGCCCAACTCAATTCAGTGGTCAACACTCTCATTTCTCGTTCCATAAAACTTAGCGGCATCAATCATAGGTCATCCGAAATCAATTCAATAAGGCAAACACTCTTACAAAACGGCTACCACAAAACCCAAATCAATAAGAGCATTCCAAAACATCTAAACCCCATTCCATCCAAAAAAGAAACCTTGCCGCCGGATCAATCCAAAATCTTTCTACCTTTTATTAAAGGTGTTACTGACAAAATCAGTAGAACTCTTCTTTCTCTAAACATCAAAACCATCTTCACTACTCACACCAAGTTGTCCAATCTCGTCAGATCCGTAAAAGACCAAATCCCTAATGAAGACCATGGTGTCTGCGAGATACCTTGGTCCAGTTGCCCACGTACATACATCAGACAGACAAACCGACGAATCCATATCAGTATTTACGAACATTCTATATCAGTCAAACATTCCGATACTACTTCAGTCCTATGGCGACCCTACTTCAGCGACCTTCCGCCCACACCGCTAAGGCCACGTCAGTTCAGACCACGTCAGTCCATACCGTTCCCGCGCGTACAGCGAATATAAAAGCAGCGACACAGGGTAAGACCGGTTGTCACTCGAAACTGAGGAGAAGGCAGATTGGGACCTCA